>JBBPMY010000482.1:0-15408 GCA_038090615.1 Phylloporus gajari
CTTTCCTAGGTGACAGTGATACAAAAGAGTACTGTATCTGAACCACTCACGATGAGAAGGTAAAGGAGTGCAAAATCGAACTCTTCGCAGAAAAGCCTTGAGACATATTTGATGCTGCTGTTGGAAGTCCTGTGAACGATAAGGCGAGATGGGCAATAGTGATCGAAATGAAGCTGAGCGCCGAAAATACGAACGAGGGAGGGGGTCTATTTCAGGGACTCAGGGCAGAGGCTATGCGGACTTCGGTTCTTCTCTTGACTGCTAGCCTCCAACGGCCATGGCGGCGATGACTGGTGCGTATTCGCAAGATAAAACTGCGTTGGCGCTGACTGTTTGAGAAGAATATCGCCACCTTGTTGAAATCGACGCTGGTGCCGTGGTAACTATGATAACATTCACAGCATATGGCAAGCATCTCGTCGGTGCCACCCTGGGTTGAACGACATACGCGAAAAGCTCCGCCTGGCCTCCACATGACAGACGACATATGTCGAGGATACCGCCTGCTCGTTACTTGGAATTTTCTCAATCTCATTACCGGTCACTTATGGCGAGGGAGACAGGGCTCTGGGGCGGTTGTTGTCTCAGCTACTCATGAGCTCTGGGGACACAAGCATCCTTGCATGGAGTGGGAGATCAGGTAGCCTCAATAGCTGCCTTCCAGGCGACATCATCGTTTTTAGCCAGCCTTTGACCCAGCACATTCCGCCAGCTATCGCAGACGCCGGGATGGTGGAGGTCGTTCGTGCACTGCATACGTCTTCACTTGATGGTAACGTTGTATGACTGAGTAGATGAGTTGCGTATACTGACGTTCTCAGGACAGCGGATGAGGCTTCCATGTCTCATCTTTCAGATTAAGCTTCTATCACGTCGTCGGGACGGATCAGAATCCACCTTTTGTACACGAGCTGGAGTGCTCGAGGCTGTGGAGATCAAGACCAAACAATGTTTCACACCAGATGATTCGCTCTATCTCGTTCACCCTTGGCTCGACTTTCTTCTCGATCGACGTGCGGCTGGAAAGAGAGTAGATGTTGCATCCCTCGAGCACAACTCTTCAGAGCTGTATGAATTTGTGTCGTTTGAGGACCCTTTCAACGACTCGCATGCAGACCCTCTGGCTACTGTATCGCTTCCATCTCCTACTCAGGTGTTGACGGGCGCACAGAGGCGGGCCTACGAATTTCTCGTCCGACTGCGGCAGCCGTTTGGCGCACTCTTACTTGCGTCCAACCCACGGAACGTGGCAGAGTACTCGAGAGTCGCTACGGAGAGTCTGATCACTGTCCGGGTGGAGGAGATCACGTCGGCGACGTTGAACACGTTGATACAGAGTGTACGGGAGCTGGATGTGCTTTGACGCTTTCTACTAGATCAACCCTTTGTTTTCTCCCTGCGTCTGTCCTAGCACTTATCTTTATCCAAGAGTCTCCTCTCGTTTGTCTTGTCGATCCACGCTGTTAACACATGCTACATCTGCCTTCCCACATAGCCGACTTGAAATTTGCGGGAGGACGGGGTTTTCAAGGATGACACCAAATCGACGATAGATAACCATTTGTGTGACGACTGGCAATAGATTCTGTCCCCATATTGTATGTAGTTTTTACACGTCCGACAAACCTGGCATCCTAAGTTTCGAGGTATCATAAGGGGGACGACTCCAAATGTAATGGTTTCGTACATTAAGTAATATAAAATCGGGGATAATGTGCGTTAATACAAACGGTATTGATAATTGTTTGCAATCATGGCAAAGAACAAGGTACCAAAGGTGAGCAAGTTCTAAATCAGCTAGAACGAATTAGATGAGGCAATCAGCATCAATGATGACCCCTCTCCGAATCGAAAGACACGACGAGCTGCCCGACGGCGACCTTCTTACTCGGACCTACCAACGGCTTGTGATTCTTGCCTACGTTCTATTTCCTCAGACGTCTTCATGCCTATCAAATGCCACGCACCACCCAGCCGTATACCCATGCCCTTTTCGCCGCGCTTGTAGTACTCGTACCACGAAGCCTTGGACGGACAGCCTCAGAGCATGTCTGGCCGGTTGTACGCGCATTTGAGAAGGCCTTGATTGCCACTCCACGGGCATATTGAACGTATTGTCGGCATTTGCGGTACTTTGAGCGTACCTTCCAGGGAACGACCTAGTCGACCACTTTTAGACCAACGCTGACGTCTTGCCTGGGTAAACTTCGTCCGTCGCTCTTGTCCGTCCTCTACTTGAACATCAATGTGATTGATGCGCCAGAGCTGGCCATTATCACACACGGGCGCATCTGACTCGTACATGATGGTTAGTCTCGCCTTCTTGTATCATTGGGCATTCACCTTCGACATTGCAAAATTATTAGATTTTTTGTTGGGTTCACCGCCCATTTAACGCTGCTCCCGATCTCCTCGAGAAATACACCCACCGACATGCATTTGACATTGCTAGGACCGATGACTGGGTCGGATGCGTCTGGGTCACTGTGTGATTAAGTATGATAAAAGTCTGTCTTTCCTGGTTGGCGACTAAAAGAATGGATTTCCACCACTCGCAATGATAAGGTACGAAGTGTAGAATCGAATTCCCCGCGGGAAAGCCTTGAGGTATACTTTGATCCTGCCGTTGGCAGTCTTTGAGTGGGTGATAAGGCGAGACTCGGTAATAGCTACTGAAATGAAGCTGAGCGCCGAAAACACGAGGCGGTGCCTATTTCAGGGAGCGGCCTGGGGGTATGCCGTAGGCCTTCAGTTCTTCGTTTACTCTGTTGACTACTAGTCTCCAACAACCATGGTGACGACAACCGGTGCGTACTTACAAAATAAAACTGCTCTGGTGCTGAGTGCTTGAGAAGAATATCGCCCCCTAGTTGAAATTGACGCCAGTGTCCCGGTAAATGTGACGACATTCATAGCAAATGGCGAGTATCTCGTCGGTGCCACTACCGAAGACGTTCGAGTATGGCGAGTGGCAGATGGCAAACAAGTGGCGATGATGCCAACGAAAGCGTGTGCCAATTGCCTTGCTACCCCCAGAGACGGCAGATGGATCGCGGGCGGGACAGAGGGTGGTGATATCTTTATTTGCGACACGACGACATACGAACAAGTATTCGCGGTCCGGAGTACATCCGCCGTCCTTGATATCGATTTCTCGCCCGACGGGACTTGCCTCGTCTCCAGTGAGACGTATGGCACAGCCACCATTTGGGACATTGCGACACGCCAAAAAGTGCTAACACTCCACCACACGGTCCACACCACGGACCAGGATGTCTATGTAGCCAAATACTCGCCACAAGGCGACCAGATTGCGACGGCCACTGTTGAATCCGTCTGGGTCTGGGACAGCAACGATGGTCGATGTCTTGTCAACTTCCAAATGAACATGAAAGGGTCGCGTAGTCTTCTCTGGTACAACAACCATCTCTTCGTCAAAACTAGAGACAGTACAATCAAAAAAATCGACGCGGCTACCGGGTTGACCGTCTCCGAGTGGCTAGTTCCTGATCCTGACGCGCATTCATGTATTGCCTTGCCACAACATGGAAAATTCATAGCCCACTCTGCAAACAAAACCATCACCTTCTGGGACACCGCGACATACACTCAACTTGGTCTTATCCCACACACCGCTGATATATTTTCGTTCGCATTCTCATCTGACGATGTTTTTCTTGCATTTGTTTGCGTGGGGACAAAAGTCGTTATCAAAAAATTATTGGTACGTTCCACGTCGTGTCTTCAATCCATCTTTACTAGGTCTCAATGTCATATCACATCCTAGGCCCCGGAGTTTGATATCTACAGCGCCGCACTCAATGCATGGAAGCACGGTCAAATCGCGGATGCAGAAGCAATGCTATCTGCCGTAATCCCCACCTCAGAGAACAGGGCCCATCATGTACTTGCCAGTCGCGCTCTTGTTCGGGCGCGCCTGGAACAGTGGGACGCGGCGCTTGTTGATGCAAAAGAGGTGCATGCTGACCCACTCTCGCGTACATAGACACTGACCCGTTTTGAATCGAGTCTGTCAAAATCCGGCCATCTGTTATCGGCTATATTGCCATGTATGTCGCCCATGTCAGAAACCGAAACACCCATGCCGGATGTCAGGTGTGCGACATTGCTTGCTTGCTTTTCCCCTCGGAGCGTGTTACGCTGCTTCTCGCCAAGGTACGTGACTTCACCTGACCTCGGTCCTCTTTCGACCTCTTCCCTCTTTAGGCTATTGTTCTCTCCATGGCCGGAGAGCACGTTGAAGCTGTGTCGCGCATGGATGACCTCATCAATCATGCGCGTGCTGACCCAACGTTTTATGCAGTCCAGGTACGTCAAGGATGTCCTTGTAGGGGAAGTATCACCACTGATATTCCCCATAGGCATATATGTACCTTCTCCTTGGGAACAAGCACACGGAAGATGGTAACCACGAACAGGCGATTCGTTCGCTCGAAGAGGCGGGAGCTAAATTGGGTAATTCCACTAGTCCTCCCTCACTGATAGTTTCACTGGTATATGCTCGACTCTCCCACAATGTGTCGAAATTGATCTTGATTACCTGTAGATCTCCGGATGGTGCTTTAGTGACCTTGCGATCACAATCCAACAACGTCTTTGCGAGGCCTTCTTGATAGCCAGCCGCACAAAGGAGGCTGCCGGGTGTGTACTACGCATGGCGGATCAATATCTCAACATGACTGAGCCTATCAAGACGTGGACTTCTGGTGTGTTCACGTTCTATCTGCCTTTCCAGTAATTGAGGCACTAATGTGACCATCCTCTATCAGAGTTCAAATCTAGATGCTGTGAAAAACTAGAGGTCCTCGGGGATAGTTCTATGAGCGCTAATCAACGCGACGAAGCTGTCTCGCAATATACTGCGGCACTGTCTCTAGATCCTTCTCGCCGGCAAGAGCTGCTGGTTAAGCGAAGCGAGGCACGCGCAGACAAAGAAGACTGGAAGGGTGCTTTGAGTGACGCAAATGAAGTAGTTCATTCTGAGCCCTCCTTGTTCGTCCATGTTAATGGGCACTGTTCAGGTGATCAAGATTGACCCATCCTCTCCATCGGGTTACGAGAGGAAATATACAGCGCTACTTCGTATGGGACGCAATGATGAGGCGGTAGCCACATTCGAGACGATGCTCTCGAAGATGTCAAAATCATCCGATCCGGTAATTCGTGGTGGGGGCAATCACATCACACTGGTATTCATTCGCTGATATATTCCTGTAGAGCGCTCTCGACACTATGTTCGTCCAAAAAAGACGAAGGAAGCCATTTGTACAGCTATCAAGAGCGCTATACGTGATTCGCCAGAGGTGCTCATCGACGCCTCCTCCGGTCGCCTGTGCGACAAATCACAGCAGGCTGCCGCATTCGAATCCACCCCGGCCTTTATGATACTCATCACTTCCATGACCACTCGCATCGATCATGCTCTTATTGAACAAGTAGTTGGCAAATTCTACCGTTACGCCACATTTTCACACACCTGGGAGGACAATGAACCACTATATGAAAAGGTCACCAAGATAGTGGTATACGACCTCGAAGCGTCTCCTACTCATGAGAAGTTAAAAATGTTCTGCAAGATCGTTCGGGATGAGGGATTCAATTGGGCTTGGAGCGATACATGCTGTATCGATAAAGGGGATCACTTTGTATACCAACGATCCCTTGTCACCATGTTTGCGTGGTATGAGGGGTCGGCGATGACAATCATCTATCTATGTGATGTCGATCAGCTAGCAGGGTCCAGTGCTCTGATGAGGAGCAGGTGGAATTCTCGTGGGTGGACCTTGCAGGAATACCATGCATCGAAGGTAGTCCGAGTCTACACCAAGGATTGGACACCTTATCTAGGTCTTACTATCCACAACCACAAGGAGTCGCCAGAGATCATTTCAGAGATGGAGCAGGCGACAGGTATCTCGACACAAGCATTAAAGGCACTCCGTCCTGGGTTGAATGATATACGAGAGAAGCTCCGCCTAGCCTCCACACGACAGACCACATATGTCGAGGATGCCGCCTACTCGCTGCTCGGAATTTTCTCGATGTCGTTACCAGTCACTTATGGCGAGGGAGACAGGGCACTGGGACGACTGTTGTCTCAGCTTCTTGCTAGCTCTGCAGACACGAGTATTCTTGCATGGAGCGGGAGATCTGGTGGTTTTAATAGCTGTCTCCCGGCTGATGTCATCGTTTTTAGCCAACCCTTGACCTCGCATATTCCGCCAACTATCGCTGATACCGAGATAGAGGACGTCGTTGGGGCACTGCGCGCTTCCTCACTTGATAGTAACCTGGTCACAACATTGTATGGCCGAGTGGATGAGATGCGTACCCCAATATTCTCAGGACAGCGGATGAGACTTCCGTGTCTCGTCTTCAAGATTAAACTTCTATCACGTCGTTGGGATGGATCAGAATTCATCTTTTGTGCACGGGCAGGAGTGCTTGGGACTGTGGAGATCAAGACCAAGCAATGTTTCACACCAGAAGATTCTCTATACCTCGTTCACCCTTGGATTGACTTTCTTCTCGGCCGACGCGCCACGGGAAAAAGAGTAGAAGTCGTACCCCGCGAAAACGAAGCGTCGGAGCCGGACGATTTTGTGATGTTCGATGATGCTCCCACCCCACACGCAGACCCACTGGATACTGCATCGCTTCAATCCCCTACTCGGGTGCTGACTAGCGCACAGAGGCGTGCTTACGAATTCCTCGCCCGATTGCGGCTACCATTTGGTGCACTCTTACTTGCATCCAACCCACGGAACGTGGCGGAGTACTCGAGGGTCGCTACAGAGAGTCTGATCACTGTCCAGGTGGAGGAGATCACGTCGGCGACGTTGAACATATTGATGCAAAGCGTTCGGGAGCTAGACGTGCTTTGATGATCTTCACGAGATTGTCTCTTGTTTTCATTACTACCAGCATTTCTCCACGAGCCTCGTCTGTTCATGACTTTCGCATGCTGGGCCGCATGTTGTCCATAAATATCTCCAGTAATGTGTCACTCGTCATATCGATACATTGGATGTGCTGTTATCACGCTCTCGATCTGTCTTCTCAGAACGATCGTTGGGCCTCGTTTGCGTGCACAGTCAGCTCATCGTCGCACAAGCAGTACTCGCGGTAGAAAACCCTGGGTAGACAATGTTAGCGCACGTCAGTCCGGTTGTAAGCACATTCATGCACGTCTTGATTGATTTTCTGTAGGTATATCGAATATGTACATTGTCAACGCTGCCGATCCTTTGAGCACCCTCCAGAAACGATGCACCCGACCACTTGAGACTGGCAGCACTCACCTCTCACCCGGGTGAACTGGCTAACCTCCTGGCTGGAAAAATGCAAGTCATTGACACGCCCAGGCAGGCCATTGGTGTACACGACGCAGTCAACATCATGGTCAATTTCGCCTTCCTGTATCATCGGGCATTCACCTTCGATACCGCAAAAACGTCGTAGTTTTTGCTGGGTTTACCACCCGTTTCCTACTGTTCCCGAGCTTATCAAGAAATACACAGCCCGAGTGCTCCTCGGGTTCAAAGACAAGGAACATCCAGGCTACCTTCGGTAATATGTAAGCACATAATACACGTGGTGTGGCGCAAGTATCTGAAGGGCCAAGGCTATACCCACACCTTTTTCCTTTACCCCCTTAATTGCTCATCGGTCACCATCGGCCATGTCGACGACCAATGGTGCGTACTTACGGGATAAAACTGCGTCAGTGCTGAGTGCTTGAGAAGAATATCACCACCTCGTTGAAATCGACACTCAGGGTGTCCCGGCAAATATGACGACGTTTACGACCAACTGCGAGTATCTCGTCGGTGCCACTACTAAGGATGTTCGAGTGTGGCGAGTGGCAGATGGCAAACGCGTAGCGACCATGCCAATGAAAGTGTGTACCTACTGCGTTGCTGTCTCAAGAGACGGCAGATGGATCGCAGGGGGGACGGAGGGTGGCGATATGTTTATTTGCGATGCGACGACCTACAAACAAGTCTTCGCTGTGCGGAACCTAAGCGGGATTATCCGAGACATCAATTTCTCGCCAGACTCTACTCACCTCGTCTCCGCCCACTCTAATGGCACAGCCACCATCTGGGACATGACAGCTCAACCACTTGGACTCGCACTCCGCATCAAAACACTCCACCACACCACGGACCAGGATGTCTATGTAGCCAAATATTCTCTACAAGGCGACTGGATTGCGACGGCCACTGATGAATGCGTCCGTGTCTGGGACAGCGGCGATGGTCGATTAATTGTCGACGTCAAGGTGAACGTGAAAGGGTCCTGTAGTCTTCTCTGGTACAAGAGCCATCTCTTCGTCGAAACCAGAGACAGCACAATCAAGGAAATTGACGCGGCTACCGGGTTGACCGTCTCTGAGTGGCTAGTTCCTGATACCGACGAACAATCGTGCATTGCCCTACCACAACACGGAAAATTCATAGCCCATTCTGCAAACAAAACTATCACCTTCTGGGACATTACGACACACACTCAACTTGGTCTTATCCAACACACCGCCGATATATTTTCATTTGCATTTTCGTCAGACGATGCGTTTCTTGCAATCGTTTGCGTGGGAACAGAAATCGTCGTCAAAGAGCCCTTGGTACGTCTCCTGTCGTGTCTTTAGGTCATCTATATTAAGTCTCAGTGTCACCTTGCATTGCAGGCCCCAGAATTTGATATTGGCAGAGCTGCGCTCAATGGATGGAAACTTGGTCAACTTACGAATGCAGAGGCATTGCTGACCGCCGCAATCCCAACGTCGGAGAATAGGGCCCATCTAGTGCTCGCCAGTCGAGCTCTTGTTCTGGCACGCTTGCAACAGTGGGACTCCGCACTCGTCGATGCAAAAGTGGTGCGTGTTACTCCACTCTCCCATACGTGGACACCGACCCGTTTCAAATCAAGTCCGTCAAAATCCAGCCATCCGTCATCGGTTATATTGCAATGTATGTCGCTCGTGTCGGTGACCGGGAAACACACGCCGGATGTCAGGTGCACGATATTGCTTGCTTGCTTTTCCCTTCAGCAGAACACATTACCCTTCTTCTCATCAAGGTATGTGATTCCACATAACTTTAGTCCTCTTTTGACTCCTTCCCTTTCAGGCTGTTGTTCTATTCATGGCCGGAGAGCATGTTGATGCTATATCGCGCATAGATGACCTCATCACTCACAAGCACGACGACCCAGCGATTTATGTGGTCCAGGCACGTGAAAGGGATCCCTGGAGTGGGAAGCGTCATCACTGATATTTCCAACAGGCATATATGTATCTTTTACTCGGACACAAGCATGTAGAAAGTGGCAACTACAAACGTGCGATTCAGTTGTTTGAGGACGCACGAATTAAACTGGGTAATTGCACCAGTAAACCACCATTGATGGTCTCATTGGTATATATTTGATTCCTCACTATACATCAAAATTGACCTTGATTACTCAGGTCTCTGGATGGCATTTTGACGATCTTGTGATCACAGTCCAACAACATCTTTGTGAGGCTCTCTTGATAGCCGGTCGCACGAAGGAGGCCGCCAAGTGTGTACTGCGTATGGTGGATCAGTATATCAACATGACCGAGCCCATCAAGAAGTGGATTTCTGGTGAGCCAATGTTCTATCTACGTTCCCAATAAATGCGACGCTGGGGTAATTGTCCTCTACCAGACTTTAAATCTAGATGTTGTTTCAAATTGGAGGGCGTTGGGGATGACGCCGTGACCGCTAAACGTTACGATGAAGCCATCTCGCTGTATACTGCAGCGTTGTCGCTAGATCCTGTTAGCCTGCAAGACCTGCTGGCTAAACGATGCAACGCATGGGCGGGCAAGGGTGCACAGAAGGACGCCATGAATGATGCGAAGGAATGGGTGAGATTAATTCTCACTCCCGGCTCATGGAAATATGCCTTGACGGCTAGTACCAACGTGAGCATTCTCCTGTCTTGTTATCCATTGTATGTCTGATTTTTGCTTGGCTCATAGTTTATACTCAAAAGATCTACGATCTACCAGATTATATGTGAGCATCTCGAAATGATCGGTCGCGTCACAGATGCAGCTGCGTGCTTCCACCAAATGTCTGGTGAACTTGCACATGAAAATGATGGGGAGCAAGCTAATTGGATCCGTGGTGAGTGTCACATCCATAGCTAAGGCATCATTCCAACCATACCCTATCAGATTTTATATCTGTATGCTGCAGCAAACTAGAGAACCTCGGGGATAGTGCCCTGAGTGCTAAACAATACGACGAAGCCATCTCGCAATATACCGTGGCACTGTCGCTAGATCCTTCTCGTCCACAAGACCTGCTGGTTAAGCGAAGCAAGGCACAGGCAGACAAAGAAGATTGGAAGGGTGCTTTGGACGACGCAAATGAAGTAGTTCATTTTCAATTCGTTCATATTTGTCATGTTAACAGGTGCTGTCCAGGCGATCAATATCGATGCATCCTCTCCATCAGGTTACGAGAGGAAACGCGCAACGCTACTTGGCATGGGACAAGGTAATGGCGCAGTAGCCACATTCCAGGCGATGCTTTCTGAGATGTCAAAATCGTCTGATCCTGTAATTCGTGGTAAGGGCTGTCGCGTCACACTGGTATTCTCCTGCTAATTTCTCCTTGTAGAGCAGTCTTGCCACTTCGTTCGGCCAGAACAAACGAGGGAAGCCATTCGTACGGCTATCAGTAATGCTACTCGTGATTTACCGGAGGTGCTTATTAGTGCCTCATCCGGTCGCTTGTGCAACAGATCAGAGCAGGCTGCCGCATTTGAATCTACTCCAGCCTTTATGATGCTCATCGCATCCATGACCACACACATCGACCACGCTCTTATCGAACAAGTGGCTGGTGAATTCTATCGCTATGTCACATTTTCGCACACCTGGGAGGGCAGTGAACCGTTGTACGAAAAGGTCACTAAAATTGTGGTATACGACCTCGAAGCATCTCCCACTCACAAGAAGCTACAAATGTTCTGCAAGGTTGTGCGAGATGAAGGATTCAATTGGGCTTGGAGCGATACATGCTGTATTGATAAAGGGGATCATTTCGTATACCAACGATCCCTTGTCAGCATGTTTGCATGGTATGAGGGGTCAGCGATGACAATCATCTATCTATACGATGTTGACAAACTAGCGGTGCTTGGCGCCCTGACGAGGAGCAGATGGAATTCACGCGGGTGGACTTTGCAGGAATACCATGCGTCGAAGGTGGTCCGAATCTACACCAAGGATTGGACCCCATATCTAGGCCTCACTATCCACAACCACAAGGAGTCTCCAGAAATCATTTCAGAGATGGAGCAGGCAACAGGTATCTCAGCACAAGCGCTGACGGCCCTCCGCCCTGGGTTGAATGACATACGGGAGAAGCTCCGTCTGGCCTCCACACGACAGACGACGCATGTCGAGGATGCCGCCTACTCGCTACTTGGAATTTTCTCGATGTCGCTACCAGTCACTTATGGCGAGGGAGACAGGGCGCTGGGACGACTGTTGTCTCAGTTACTCATGAGCTCTGGGGACACAACTATCCTTGCGTGGAGCGGGGGATCAGGCAGCTTCAATAGCTGCCTTCCAACCAATATCATCGTTTTTAGCCAACCTTTGACCCGACATATTCCGCCAGCTCTCACAGATGCCGAGATGGATGAAATCGTTCGTGCGCTGCATACTTCTTCACTTGATGGTAACCTAGTCAGAACGTTGTATGACCGAGTGGATGAGCTGCGTATACCGACGTTCTCAGGACAGCGGATGAGGCTTCCGTGTCTCATCTTCAAGATTAGGCTTCTATCACGTCGTCGGGATGGACCAGAATTTACCTTTCGTGCACGGGCCGGAGTACTTGGGGCTGTGGAGATCAAGACCAAGCAATGTTTCACACCGGAGGATTCTCTCTGTCTTGTCCACCCTTGGCTCGACTTTCTTCTCGACAGACGTGCTACCAGAAGGAGAGTAGAGGTAGTGCCCCGCGAGAACGAAACTCTAGAGCTAGATGAATTTGTGGCATTTGACATCCTTTCGAGTACCTCGCATACAGATTCGGACACTGCATCGCTCCCATCTCCTACTCAGGTGCTGACGGGTGCACAGAGGCGGGCCTACGAATTCCTCGCTCGACTGCGGCAACCATTTGGCGCACTCTTGCTTGCGGCCAACCCACGGAACGTGGCAGAGTACTCGAGGGTTGCTACAGAGTGTCTGATCACTGTCCAGGTGGAGGAGATCACGTCGGCGACGTTGAACAAGTTGATACAGAGCGTTCGGGAGCTGGACGTGCTTTGACGTTTCCGCATGTCGTACATAATTGTGTCCTCGCTACATCTGTTCTCTCGTTTGTCTTGTTAACACTCTATATCTGCCTTTCCATGAAGCTTGTGAGAGGGCTGAATTTTATGTCAAGGATAACACCACACTCGATGATAGGTAGCCGTTTGTGTAACGACTGGCGATAAATTCTATCCCCATATCGTATGCATCCGAAATTTCGAGGTATCACGAAGGGACAGCTCCAAATGTGATGGTTTCGTACATTAGTATAAAATCGGGGACGGTGTGCGTTAATACAAACGGTATCAATAATTGTTTGCAATCATGGCAAAGAACAAGGTATCAAAAGGTGAGCAAGTTCTAAATCAGCTAGAACAAATTAGATGAGGCAAAGATATCGAATTCGTATCAATGATGACCCCTCTCGGAATCGAAAAACGCGACAAGCTGTCCGACAGCGACCTTCTTACCCGGACCCACCAACGGCTTGTTGTCCCTCGTCTTGTCATATCTGGACTGCCGCCGCAGAATGAGCGGATCGACGAACCGATTGGGCTGCTGATCCCCGCTCACGCCCTTATCCGTCCCCAAGTCCGTCGACTGCGACCGCATCCGTCTCGACAACGCAGACTCACTCGGGACGCCATACGTCGACTGCACACGCGCCCGCGGACTCCCCTCAGCGCCCACGAGCCGCACGCCAGCAGCAACGCGTGACGCGCCCTTTTTGCCGACGGTCTCGCCACCGTGTTCGTCGTCGTCTTCGCTGCTTTCCGTCGCGTTTGAGAAATAGGCGGTGCCCATGAGCGCTTTTGCGCGCTCACGTTCGTACTCGGCTTCTACTTCGGGAGGAGCGACGATGGGACCACCGAGGGCAACTGTGTAGCGCTTACGTCCGGGTAGCGGTGTTGGACTGACGCTGCCCCGTCTGGCACTTTGAATGCTTGGAGGTGGGAGGCCGCTTGGAGTGGGAGACGTCACCCGTGAGGGAGGCGATGTAGGTCTGGATAAATCAAAAGGAGAGGATATTGGGGGTAGGCCAGAAATGACCATGGATGTCGGCCGCGAAGCAGCAGGGGGAGAGCTGGCAGGGGTATGCGTCGGAGAGATGACATCCCCAGGGCTGGCATAGTCCCCCGTGGGGTATGGAAGGCGTGTGCCGGCTCTGGAGGAAACCTTTGCTGCGAGCGGAGGGCTCGTGGATTCGCGGGCTGTGAGCGACGGCGCGCGGCGGGGCGTCGAGAACACACTCATGGCTGGTGTGTTGACTGTACTTTCTGGTGGGCTAGCAGAGGAAACTGAGCTGAAGGAATCGTACGTGCTCACGATCATGGACTCTGTTGGCGGGGCTGAATGTAGCTCGGGAGAGTCATGAACTGCGCGGTTGTTGGATAGGACCGCAGGGTTCGTCGCAAAACGCGCCATTTCTCGTCCAAGCTCACCGATGCGTCCCTGGAGTTCGGTGATGTCATCTCTGATCGTCCCCAGGTCTGCTTCCCGTGGGTGTGTAACTTCTTCATCCGCTTTGTCGTGTTCCTTGTCTTTGGTATCTTTGGGACGTTCATTTTCCCTGTCCACGAGCCAGCGCTCGACATCTCCCATGCGGTCCTCAAGTGCGCGAACATGAGACACAGTCCAACGTTCGAGCTTCTCAAAGCGTTTGGCTATAATTAGCAGCGTTCCTGCAACATCCAAAGTCCCCGAGGGGGTAAACGAGGCATATAGGGGAGGCTGTTCGCGTGCGGGGGATCCCCCCGGAGATGCACCGCGCTGAAGGGAGATCGGGGATAGATTGATGGGCTGTGGCCTCGGGACAGGAGACAGCCTGACTGGGGTCTTGTTCTGTGTAGGCGATGTAGGCGAGGTGGATGCACGAGGGGCGGAACCATTGGCTGGGATATTGAGGTTGAGATAGGCGGGGTCTGTGTATTTGGTCGCGGGCCAATCCTTGTCCTTGTCCTTTGACTTGTCCTTTTCCTTTGACCGCGATCTGGCTTCCTGAATCACCTGCTGTGCGGGCGTGAGCTCCTTTTCCTTGGTGGGGGTGAGTCTTGACTTTGCATTCTGCCACCAACCTGCGACGCCTTCCTTGGCAGAGGAGGCGGGCGAGGGCGGGTTGGGCAGCGTCTGCGATCTGCCACGTGGGGGCGGCAATGGATTTTGTGACCCCGTGTTCATCATGGCCAAGACACGTTCCTCCACGGTGCGTCGTTCTTCCGCTTCCCGGGTGAGTATTCGCTCAGCCTCGCGCCTGCTTCGGTCGCGTTCTCGCTGTGCTTCAGCCTCCAATTCAGCATCCGATGGAAGGCCACGTGTGGCTGGAGCGGGGCTGATGAACGAGCCAACTCGGTGTGCGAGGTTGGCTGCGAACTGGGACACGGATGCAGTGGGGGATTGGCTACGCGCCCACCTGCTGTCGTCGTCATCGTCGTCATCATCATCTTCGTCGCCAGATTGGCTGTCTTGTGAGTTTCTTCTTGGTACAAAGTCGTTGCGAAGGGGTGAGTGTGGTCCGCGTGGAGACGGAGGATGTCCGAAGACGGGCTCTGGCTATTAGTGCAGATCAGCTGAGTTGGACCGTTGCGCGCTTAAAATGACCGTACTAGGTTCAACGATGTCGGGGGCGGCAACGACGAGGTAGTAAGGCGTCGTTGCTGGGCAAATTGGATAGACTCGGGTGTGGGCTTGGGCGAGGCGAGGGAGTTGAGATTGGCGATGCTCGGGGACAATGAGGTCGTCGAGGCGGTGTTGAGGGACTGCGTGGACATCGTGCCGCACGACGAGCAGGCGTTGATTTGGTGCTTGCTCGCTGTGGACGACGACGAGCGCGGTGTCGGCGTGGCTGACTGGCGCGTCAGATAGGCGTCCCAGTTCACGAGCGGTGTGCGAAGTAACTTCCTAAAAGAGAATAGCCTAGATCGTGCCAGACTCAGGAGAAATTTTGGCGGGCCAACCGGTTTGAACGGCGTTGACGGCGACGTTGCTTACATGACCACGACGACGAGCAGAGGTCGCCCATGGAGTCAAGACGCGCAGAGACGTACGTGCCATCAAAACTTGGCTGCAACTACTAAGTGTGT
>JBBPMY010000483.1:0-15376 GCA_038090615.1 Phylloporus gajari
ATGTTCATTTGCGCAGTGTTATTGCGCAGTATTTTCTATATGGTGATAAACAACTGAGTCGCCCCTTGAAAAAAAAAATCAGACATTGATTTGCTTGTGGCGGACCTGGCCACAAGACTACGTACTGCGACTGATCCTTTGGCAAAAGCTGGGCTGTGGTGCCGGTGAGTCATGCCAGGTTCGTTCCTAGTATCACTGCTTACCATCGTGATGTTTTGGCATCAATAGAAAATAATCTGAACTCAATCTTCGACAACAGAAGATAGCATTCTGATCAGAATGAGAAGTTACTCGTGTAGCGTATATGTATTTGTTTGCTGACGAGCCCGGAGCTTAGTTAATTGGCCATGGCGTCAAGCTCAGCATTTCATACATGCCATTCATCCGGTATAAGGTGCTACAACCAGTTGCATCGAGCCTCAAAACCAAGTTGTCACCCTTAAAGCTGAGTCGACGCACACCCGTACGGAATTCAGTTATCGTTGAAAGTGATTATACTCAGATCCTTGGCAAGGCGCATATAGGCAGGACGCCCTCATTTTCTAAGGACGCCCAACCCAAGCCATCTCTGATCACCAGCCGCTGGGCTTTCCGGCTATCAGTTGGACCTATTCGTATTGCATAATATCTATCAATGGCTTGTCTCAAGATCAAATCCTTCAACTACCTATGGATGATGCAATGATTGCGTGCTTATTTCATATGCCACTTGTACATTCTAGGAGTCAATCTCTGGTAGAAATTAAACTTCCAAGAGCCACGGGACGCCAACTCAATCCTGTGTAATTTTAACGAATACCCCAAGGTTTGTACCTCACACTGGCATAACTTGCGGATGCCGTGGAAGTCGCGTTGACTGGAAGCCGACCAAATGTGGCTAAATACACTGTATCGCCTAGAATCCTCGTGATCGAAATGTGCTTGTGCGGGTCAGAGATGTTTACTGAACGACTCTTGCCATTGTAGTTGAAGACAACAATTAAGTATGTGAAACATACAGAATCAGTTTTTGCCTTGTACGCTTGGCTATGTCACACGAACCCTGTGCGCTAGGCAAGACAAAATGCTCCACAGAAGAAGGTGCAATATCGTTAGTGCTATGTACGTAGTTTCTCGAACAAGAAGTTCCCCATCGTTTAGCTCACAGACGCGCTCCTGGCGTTCCGTACTTCACGCTATGAAGCTAATACCGTCACACTTCTCGATAACGGGATGCTGTACTGTAAAGTGCACAGCAACTGAGGTGATTCACACTGTTGACAATGTTGCGTTCAATGGCGCGGGGAATACGTAGTGATAAAGTACATCACGTTGGTGAGTTCTGCGAACAGTGTGAATGTTGTTTACGTGCGCAGAAAAGGGGTGGCCATCTGGGACGAAATTGATCGAAAAGACGTTCAGTTGGAAGAAGTATGTTACTGAGAATCCTGTCAAGACTCAGGCCGATCACACGACTTGAAAGCTACCAATATACTCTTTGTTTACCTCCGCTTTCTCCAAGCTTTCTCCGAGGCGTACTGGCTTCGTCTTGTAGCCAGTACCCACGACGACCGGTGTTGGCATAGCCCAACATTCGTGAGGACCATGTACTCACACCGAGTTCCACCAGTACCCGGCATCCCTAGCGAGTAAATCTTTGGATGTAAAGCCAAGGGCCACTTGGCATATTGAGCGACAGCAGGGTCATTGAGTTACCGTGCACGGGTACAGCCGTGTTTTGGCAGTGTGAGAACGGTTGAACCCTTAGTAAGACGACGGTCCCACTGCTCTTCGGTACGCCACAGAATTGTTTCAATATAATCCACACTTGACCTACACTGATCGGGGATGGCGCACCTAAGTCAAGATCAATTGCGACACAGTTGTATCACCGTGTGTGATGCCGAACCCTGATTTCAAGTTGAAGATGGACGTGGCTCCAGAAAACGGCAGCTTTACCATGGCACGAAATTCATTTGATGGGGAAAATAAGTTGGCTGGGATTTGTTTTGGACCTTGATAGCTGCCAGCATCCGAAGGTTTAATTCAGAATCAGATCAAATTGGCGGACATAATCAATACCTGCTCTTGGACAAATCAGCTAAGACTCTTAGTCACATATATATGATTGCTTCGGTAAGAAAAATCTCTATCTATAGGACTAATTCAGGACTATATCGCTGCAATCAGGATCACGAATGAATTAAGCAAGGAACAGGCAGTAAGTCACAAGAAGATCTAGAGTATACAACTGAACGATTAGAAGATGGGCTGATGTCTTCAAGGCTTCGACAACGAACGCGCCGGAATCAAAGTTCAATGTTGAACTTGACGATTGTGGTACTGAGGCCTACGAGGTCTATTAGAATGAGGCTGATCGTCAAATGAGGCACCTTACCTATTGCCAATCTGCCTCGTAGCTAAATGGTCAACACGATGTGAACGATCTGGTGCAAGTTCAATTTCGTGAGGACCAGCCTGCGTACACGAACAGCATCCTCCACGGTTGTTAGGTGACGGTCCTGATAGAAATGGATCAGGGTTGCCGCGCGATTCCGACCTGGCTTCGAGTCAGTGGAACTGGGACATTCAAAGGTGGATTCAATTTCCATACCCATCTCACACATTGATCAATGCCGACAGGCAACCACCCATTACTTTGATAGCTAAGTGATACGACTGGAAAGTTCGTTGACTATGTCCCGTTCACCGATCGTGATTCGTGATCAGCGCGCCAATCTAGCACACTGCCGAGAACGAATGCATAGCAGAAGCTTCTATGGCTCCAGAGAACTTGTTGTTTTGTGCACTTTGTCTTTCTTTTATCTTCCTCATTTTGGCGATGTCGTGCTGTATATTAGGGAAACGTGTACAGGATATGCGTAAATTTCTACAGTGGAATCTCTTGAATGTCAAGCTGTATATACTTCGCTTCAGCCTGAGAGGTTTTTCACGCACAATTTTAGCACAGCTTCGCGAGACGAAGCGCAGAAATCAGAACATGCATACTAGTAAGTAACATTGACTGGACACAAGAACAAGACAAAGAACCATCCAGGACGCTATCCATCTACTTTTTAGTACCATTTACCTTGGGGTAGTTTTTACCATCAGAAAGGGGCCTTTATAATTGAATCTTAAGCGAATCGAGTCATGCGCGGGATACCAAACAAACTCACTTGTGGGGATTCTGGTCGGTTCTAAGGCCCGAACTGGGCGGATTTGTGGTGCTCGAGCTTTGAGCACTTCAATCAAGTGCAACAACTCAATGATTCGCCACGAAAGCAGAAAAGAGCGACAAACTCATGGGGCGTTGCTAGAGAAGGGATATGCTTTCCGCGCTCAGTGAATCTGGATCTGACAAAAAGGAGTCATAGGATTATCCACTACCCTGGAACGATTCGTAGCCGACATACCCTTCTTCATACGTACGATCTTTGTTGGGCACCTCGGGAGGGATGTAAACTGAGTCTTTCCGACCCACTTCCGGTTGTCCTCTGATTGACTTGGTCAAACAAATCAGGTTTAGGCACCATGAACTTACACATCGGGCTTGTGTGGCTTGGTGGGTTCAGTCATTGGAAGATGAGTCGAAAGATCTCAGGAGACGGTCCGGGAGCAATGGGCAATGGGCGAGTCTGGTGCCCAAGGACGACTTTTAACCATCCAGGGATTGCGCCTCCTAAGCATCAACTTCTTGGTCCCTTGATTGAACTTGGCAGGTGGAAATGAAGTACATGTGTTCTCACACCGGACGCTGGCGATAACAAGGATAGCTCGGCGACGTCGATGTTATACAACCGGACCTCCCGTTGTCTTCGATATGTGAGCTGCCGCCTGGTTTTATAACCAGTGGAGCAGCTTTGGTAGAACACCATCGTGCACCCATTGTGGACGTGGTTGATGCAGCTCTAGTCGTTCTTAATCCATAGCAAGTCTAGATGGGAATAATTGCCCGGGGCCATCGTTGGTCAAAGCGTCCGTTGGCAAGGGCGTCTGGTGTGGGAATGGAAGGACGTACACGAGGGGATCACCAGACCCATAATGTGATCGGATATCTACCGTGTTCGGGGTACTAAGAAATCGTGGTGCATCAATCACAGGTTTACTGCAGGCTGTGACGGCTGTGATGTGACGTTCTACTAAGAATGTGCTATCTTTAGGAAATAAGGTACGCCGCCATCCTGTGAATGGTCACATACTAGTCAATATAATTATGTAATTTCTTTTAGTTTACAGCTCCACTCTGCTCAACGTTAACCTCTTCAAGTCGAATTAATGGCTCTTGGCCTTAATATATAAAATGGCACCTGGAGGCTGGGGGATTCTCCCTGCCATCCAACAATGCATACGGACGCCCAAAGTTCAGGGATCCAGCCAATTAGGCTCATCCCAATAATTTCATCCAATACCGCACGGTATGACACCACTGATTAGTGAGTATATTTGCTTGTTTTATAGACGGATGACCACATTTTTTTCAGTGTTCAGCTCTGTCACCGGGCTATTGCTCCAGGACCACTATCTCGTATGAGGTCGGTCCATGGCTTAACATTTTGCGTCACATCTGACGCATTCCCATGCAATAAGCTTGTCTCCCACCACCACATGGACACGTTTCGTACACCCAGAGGGCCAAACATACTTTGTGTTCAACAGCGAATTCGGTTTCGTCGTTGTCACTGAAGCAGATATCAATGACACCCAAAACGAAGAACGAATTCTGAATTGCCTAGAAGTGGCCAACTACGAATTACAATGCCACAACATAAAACTTCCTGCGCGATGTGAACTGTTCTTGCAGCTGGGAAAGGATCAACTGTCTTGCAGTTACTATTTCGTTGATCATGTTGGAAGGGGGTTGTTTTGGCTAGAAAACGCATGCACAGAATTGCTTGAAATTCCCTCGACAATGTCTTCCTCGCATCTCGGTGCGTTCTGTTCCTGCCAGCCCACTCAACCATGTCTCACATGCAGGCAGAAAAAGCGCTGGAGCGACTATATTGGGTCCACGTCGAGTTTTTCCCAATGCATCACAAGTCCCATGAACAGGACTTCTCTCAAATCGTAGATGACCTTTACAACATTATTTCTCATGGTCAAGCGGGTATGTCAGACTACAACTCTACGCCGTCATTTACCCAAGCAACGTCCACCATTAATAGATAGACTGACATCAAGAACATCTACCTTTCCCTTCACGGCAGACATCTGCCAGCATTTCTTGAAGTTACTTTCAAAGAAAAGAGGTGAGCGAGTCCTATGTGAGCGTTCTTAATATCACTGATACGTCGCAGGGCAAAGTGTGGACGGTTATACCCTTTGCTACGCCGGTACGATTAATGACGCTTCCTTTGATCTTGTGCTGATTGTATGAAATCAGCACGTCTTGCTGGAGCTATCGGTATGCTCACCTGTGAGTAGAGAAAAGCGTATCACTGACATATATCTGCAGCGAACCAAAGGTTTGTTACCTTTTATGGAGAGCAACCTGCCCAGCTGGATAGATTACAAGAAATGTGCCCTGTCAACGCTGTTCAACACAAGTGGCTGTTCACTGTGGCGGATTTCCTTATGTGGGGTGTCCCACACGGCTACACTAGCCTACTAGAAGACTTGTTCATGAATGAACAAGTGTATGTGGATCAGTGGACGCATTTTGTCTCTCTTTGCTTAGCCGATTGGACAAGCAGTCTGTCATGGGTACGCTAATGTAGTGACCCATAGTTGACATTTTTGACGTTTAGATGCAGAGCTTTCCGGTATTGATGTAAGCCCAGAATACTCCATTTACATGCTATCTCGGAACGGAATATTTCAGTGCTAGTATCCTCCTCGTGACCGTACGCGGAGGCGCAGTATCTGCATCGATACCATCGGTGCTCTCTTCCGCAGTCTGCATTGCTTCTGCCTCTTGCCTCCATCTCAGACACCAACCACTTGCGGGATCCACGGCTACCGTCGGTGTCCGTCCCTTTCCGATCTAGGCCTGTGCCCTGCGCTGAACTGCTTTCTAGGCACATTATCTTCGCTCTTCTAAATCAAACATCGTAGGATTCCTTCCCTCGTCAGTCGCATTCAGTCTCCCCAGGGCAAGTTACCTGTGGGGGGTGTGTTCCCTCACAGCCCAGTTCCTGCTTGTGGCATCTCACAGTGTCGGAAAATTCGCCGCAGTGACTGGCGGTGGCGCGATCTTCGCGATTCTCCTTTTCGTACTCTGTGTTATATACCCCGAGGACGTGAGCATCACATCACTATCCAGGCGCCTCATTTCGTTGTTCCTTCCTCGCCTGGAGGCTCCCATAAACGAGTCGATCGTGTAAGGCGCACCTGTCTTCATTAGTTCCACAGAACTCTGAATAGAGGTGCTTTGTTTACTCATGCCTTCCGGTTGACTGAGCGCCTTTATTCTCCGGTCGTAATACCCACTGAGGACACTTGGTCTACTCTTCAAGTAGACCGAACCACGGTAAGGTAATTAGACAGGTGATGTATTTAAACTGCTGGCATTACACTCTGCGTAGGCCTGTTTGCTACTAGACCTTGCTCACGTATTGTCTCGGCGATTTTAATAGATAGTCCGTTTGCACTCTCGCATCCTTCGAGGGTCTGTTACTTGTCCGACTGCCAGCAACGGTAAGTGAGGGTCATGCATACATAGGTTACTGTATCAATGTTGACAACTGACTTGCTACAGCTACGAGGTCGAACGCGCGCAGCTCCGAGTCGTCAAGTGGCATAAACGGGCGTCGGTATCTTGTACCAAACGCTCTGCCAACATCGTACTCATATCCCGTCAACAACACTCGAGCAGCCCACCCGCCTATTGATCTTGTTACCCGTCTTGAGGTAAAATATTCGCTCAAAGAGCACCACGAGGCCAAACGTCACAAGCTTGAGGAACGCTATCCAGGCATTCTCTTTAACCCCGGCTCTGATCATCTGAGACTGTGCATGACCGCCGATACCAGGAACCCGCCCAAGGTGATGCCTCGGCGATCAAACAGGAATCGGAATAGATAACCGCCCAGGAACAAGGACATGTAGCGGAACCATTGATGCCATCTGGGACCCCAAAATTCGCTGACCGATGTCGCGCACCATGGGGCGTCGAATGCGGGAGGCCATTGCATGGGACCTTGTCCAAAGAAAAGGATGCCAGTTGTCAAGTGTTGCACATAGAAAGGAACCGCATCATCGTAGAAGCTACATCCTATGGTGATGTACCCTGGAGGACGAAATGACAGGATCGCTCGCTGGTAGATGGCACCAAACACGAAAATACTGCGGTCTCGGTTCATTGAGTTGCCGTGCACGATGCACGCGCGTGACTCAACAAATGACTTTACCTCGCGGACTAGTAATGTACAGCCATGTTTCAGGCCTGTGTGCGAGAAGGTCGAACCCTGAGACGACGGGTCCAACCGAAGCGCAAACGCTACAACAGAGTAGTGTATTTATCTGCAAGTATCGGGGATTGGCACGCCTTTGAGATCGATTATGGTACAACCAGTGTGTGATGCCGAACCATGATGTGAACCAAGCACAGTTCGCATGCCGAGAGTTAACTTATGCTGCAAAGATGGACGTGGCTCCAGAAAACTAGCTTCAAGTTGAGTTTCATGGCACGGGGTTCATTTGTTTGGGGAAAGGAGTTGGCTGGGACTTGTAATTGGGACCTTGATGATACTACCAACAACAATGCTAGTATCAGAATCAATTGGCAGACGCGGTCAACACCTGCTCTTCTTGGACAAATCAACCAAGGCTCTAAGTCACATATATATGTTGATTCAATAAGAAAAATCTCTATCCATAGGACTAATAAGTTTAAGACCTATATCGCTGCAATCAGGAATCAGGATCACGAATGAGTCAAGCAAGGAACAGGCAGTAAGATGATACAAGAACACTCTAGGGTATACAACTGAACGTTTAGAAGACGGGTGGTGTCTTCAAAGCTTCGACAATGAACGCGCCGGAATCAAATTCTCAAAGTTCAGTATTGATGACTGTAGTACTGACGGCTACAAGGTCTATTAGGATAAGACTGGTTGTCAAACGAGGCACCTTACCTGGCAGCATCAATCCGCCTCGTGGCTGAATGGTCAACACGATGTGAACGACCTGGTGCAGGTTCAATTTCGTGTGGACCAGCTTGAGTACACGAACAGCATCCTCCACGACTGTTAGGTGATGGTCCTGATAGCAACGGATCAGGGTTGCCGCGCGATTCCGACCTGGCTTCGAGTCAGTGGAACTGTAGCATTCAAAGGTGGATTCATATTCCATACCCATCTCCTACCAATACTGACAGGCAACCACCCATTATTATGACGGCTAATTGATGCGACTGGAAAATTTGTTGACTATGTCCTGTTCACCGATCGTAATCAGCACGCCAATCTAGCACACCGTGTTGAGAACGAATGCGAGGCAGAAGTTATATGCACCAGTGAAGTGGTCGTCCTATGTGCTTTACTTGGATTTCTTTTATCCCCAGAACTAGGGCGGTGTCGTCCTGTATATCAGGGAAACGTGTACAGGATATGGGTTAGTAGTTTTCTACGGTGGAATCTCTTGGATGCCAAGCTGTATGTACATTGTACGTACTTCGCTTCAGCCTGTGAGATTTTTCACGCGTGAACTTTGAACACAGCTTCGTGAGGGAAAGCACAGAAATTATCACGTGCATACTGGGAAGCAACATTGACTTAGTAGAGACAAAAGGTGTGACGGAGAATCATACAAAACATTCCAATCATTTTTTAGCACTTTCACCTTAGGATATTGATGCACCACCAGTAAGAGGCCTTTATAGTTGAATTTTAAGTGGATCGAGTCATATGCGCGATGGGGAACAGACTCACCTAGGGGGCTTCTGGTCGGTTCTGAGGCCCGAGTTGGGCGGGTGCTCGAACTTTTAGTACTTCAGTCAGGTCCGACAACTCAATGATTCACTACGAAAGCAGAAAAGAGTGACATACCCATGGGCGGTTGCTTGAGAAAGGTTTTGCTTTCCGCGCTCAGTGAATCTCGGTCTGACAAAAAGGTGTCATGGGTTTATCCACCACCTGGAACGATTCGTAGTCGATGCACCCTTGTTCAAGCGTATGATCCTCGTTAGGCACATCGGGAGGAATGTAAACCGATTCCGTTCGTCCTCTGATTGGCTTGGTTAAACAGATCAGAATTAGACATCGTGAACCTACACATGGGGTTTGCGTGACTCGGAGGGTTTGGTCATTTGGAAGATAAGCTGAAAGGTTTCAGGAGATGGTCTGGAAGCGATGGGCAATGGGTGAGTCTGGTGCCCGATGGATCGACTTTTAACAGTCCAGGGATTACGCCTCCCAAGCATCAACTTCTTGGTCCCTTGGCAGGTGGAAATGAAGTACACGTGTTCTCACATCGGGCGCTGGTGATAGCAAGGATAGTTCTGTGATATCAATGCTATACAACTAGGCCCTTCCCGTTGTCTTCGATATACGAGCTCCCTGGTTGTAACCAGTGGTGTAGCTTCAGTAGAACGCCATCGTCTGTGGTCATTGTGTCGAATGTGGTCGATGCGACTATAGACGTTTTTAATCCATGGCGAGTCTAAATGGGAATAATTGTCCGGGGCCATCGTTGGTCAAAGCGTCCGTCGGCAAGCGCGTCTGGTGTGGGAACGGAAGGCCGTGCAGGAGGGGATCACCAGACCCATGATGCGACTTGTGACTTGCCAGCTCGCGATTGAATTACCAGCGCGCATGATTTTCGGGGTACTAAGAAATCGCAGAAGCACACACAGGTGCGGCCAGACTGCCGGCTTGATGATGCGGTAGGACTGTGAGTCGTACTACCGCTAAGAAAGTGCGTGATCCGACCGTGCTGTTATTTTAGGAAATGCCGTTACGTTCTGATGTCAGTCCCACACACGAGCACTGCAATACAGCAAAAAGAACATGGTACGTTGACACCTATCCTCGGGCATAAAGCAACTCGTCGGAGAATACACAGCTCGCCATGCATCATGGATGATATTCGGAGATTCAACCGAGAGTTAAGCTCATCCCAGTAACTTTATCCAATACTGCACGGTACTCTGAGTGTATCCGCTTACTCTATCGACGGGTGGCCCACATTCTTTCTAGTGTTCAACTCTGTCACTGGGTTATTCCCAGGGACCATTCTCTCGTATGAGGTCAGTCTCACATCTGATGCATTCCCGTGAAATAAGTTCGTCTTCCATGTGTTCGACGGTGGGTTTGGTGTCGTCGTTGTCACCGAAGCAGATATCAACAACGCTCAAAATGAAAAACGAATTATGGACTGCCTGGAAGTTACCAGCCACGAATTGCAATGCCACAACATAAAGCTGCCTTTGCGATGTGAACTTTCCTTACGGCTGGGAAAGGATCGATTGTCTTGCAGTTATTATTTCGTTGATTATGTTGGCAGGGGTTTGTTTTGGCCGGTCGATATATCCACAGAATTGCTTAAAATTCCCTCGACAACGTCTTCCTGCTAGCGCACTCACTATGTCTCACATACGGATAGAAAAGGCGTTAGAGCGACTTTACTGGGCTCACGTCGAGTTTTTCCTAATGCATCACAAGTCCCATGAACAGGGTTTCTCTCAAACCATAGATGGCCTTTACAACATCGTTTTTCATGGTCAAGCGGCGGGACCACAACCCCGCGCCGCCGTTTACCCAAATAACGCCCGCCGTTGATAGATAGACTGACGTCCAGAACATCTACCTTTCTCTTCACGGCAGATATATGCCAACATTTCTTGAAGTTACTCTCAAGAAAAGAGGTGAGCGAATCCTGTGTGAGCGTTCTTAATATCACTGATACGTCACAAGAAAAGGGTGAGTGGTTATACATTTTGCTACGCCGGTACGATTTATCAAACTTCCTTTGATCTTATGTTGATTGTGTGAAATCAGCACGTCTTGCTGGAGCCATCGGTATGCTCATCCGTATAGAGAGGGTCATGCCACTAACATATATCCACAGCGAACCAAAGGTTTGTTACCTTCTATGGAGAGCAACCGGCGCAGCTGGATATTACAACTTACAAGAGATGACCCCTGTCAATGCCGTTCAACATAGATGGTTATTCACTGGCAGATTTCCTCGTGTGGGGTGTCCCACACCACACCACTAGCCTGCTGGAAGGCTTGTTCATGAATGAAATGTCTCTCTTTGCCTAGCCAATTGGACAAGCAGTCTGTCATGGGTACGCCGGTGTAGTGACCCAGAGTTGACATATTTGACATTTGAATGCAGAGCTTTCCGGTATTGATGTGAGCTCATAATACTCCGTTCGCGTGCTATCTCGGACCAGAATTTTTTAGTGCTATTATCCTTCTGGTGACTGTATGCGGCGGTGCGGTACTTATCTGCATCTGCCATCGATACCATCGGTGCTCTCCTCTGCAGTCTGCATTGCTTTGTATCTCAGATACCAACCATTTGTGTGATCCATGGCTAATGTCGGTGCTCATTCTTTTCCGATCTTGACTTGTGCCCTGCGCTGAACCGCCTTCTGGGCACGTTATTTTCGCTTTTCTAAATCAAACATCGTAGGTTTCCTTTTCTCGTCGATCGCATTTAGTCTCCCCAGGGCAAGTTACCTGTGGGGCGTGTGTTCTTTCACAGCCCAGTTCCTGCTCGTGGCATCTCGGTGTCGGAAAACTCGATGACCCCCGTTGGCGCGATCTCTGCAGTTCCCCTATTTGTGCTTTGTGCCATGAGGTCACATCACTATCCAACTACTTCATTTCATTGTTTCTTCCCCACCTGGAGACTCCCATGAATGGGTCGACTGTGTAGGGTGCACCTGTGTTCACCAGTTCCGCAAAGCTTTGAATAGGGGTGGTTTGTTTACTCGCGCCTTTCCTCTCCAATACCACTGAGGGCACTTGGTCTTCTTGAAGGGTAGGTAATTAGACAGGTAATGGATATCCTTAAACTGCTATATTTTGCTCACGTATTGTTTTGACGATTGTAATAGATAGTCTGCTTGCATTCTTGTATACTTCTGTCCGACTGCCAACGGCGGTAAGTAAAGGTCATACATACATAGGTTACCGTATCAATATCGACAGCTGACCTGGTACAGCTACGAGGTCGAAACGGGCGCAGCTCCGAATCGCTAATTGCCATGTAAACAGGCGTCGAGACCTTTCACCAAACGCTTCACCAACATTCGCACCGGCTATATCCCATCAACAACGCTCAAGTTACCAATTGCTCCCGCCTTTGCCAACGCATCGAAACCCGTGCCGCTCGCTAAAAGAATCCAGGCTACCGTCCAAATCCAGCACACCCACCCATTGACCTTGTTACCTGTCAACAGGTAAAATGTCCGCTCAACGAGCACCACAAGGCCAAACGTCGCAAGCATGAGGAACGCTATCCAGGCATCCTCTTTGACCCCAGTTCCGATCATCATGAGACCGTGCATGAGCGCCGGTACCAAGAACCCGCCCAAGGTGATACCTCGGTGACCAAACAAGGATTGAAATGGACCAGGAACAAGAACATGCGGCAGAACCATTGATGCCATCTGCGACCCCAAAATTCACCAACTGATGTCGCGCGCCATGGGGTGTCGAACGCCGGAGGCCATTGCGCGGGATCTTGTCCAAAGAAAGGACGCTGGTTGTGGTGGCTTGTTCATAGGCCGCCCGCAAGGAGCTGTAGCCTGCGGCATACCGGATGAACACCATAATGGCCACCCGCAAGTATTGCACATAGAAGGGGGCGTGTCGTCATAGAAGCTAAATCCTATGGTGGTGTGCCCTGGAGGACGAAAAGACAGGGTCGCTCGCTGGTAGACACCAAACACTAAAATATGCGCGATTGGAGACAGGAATGTACAGAGGGAGAATGCGATGAGATTCTTTGGATGTGAATCACGCGAAAAGGAAAATCCATGTGACCAATTCCGGCCGAATCCACGAGAGTTCATCGTGAGATCGAGGGCGTCGATTATGGTTGACGGGGAACTATTTCCAGGGCGGAGGTATCGCACTGGAGGTTCTTTTGGTACTGTCCGCTTGAGGGTACGAGAGGTGAGGATAAACATGGCACGCTGCAAGGAGATATTTGTAAGTTTCTAGAGTGGAGATGTTTTGCGTCGAAGGACACTCACGGCGAGGTAGGCATTGATGCCTCTAAGTTCGGACTTGCCATGTGATAGGTCCACGGAAGCTGCTCCACGCAATGCCAGCAGAGCGAAAATCGATCACAATTGGCGGACGTGCGAGCTAGTACGGTGTACTTGGAACTGCATGATCACAAGCATCAATAGTAGCGTACTTACTGCGTAAAACTTCAATTCACCCGAGTTTGCCATTCCGCCTGGTCTACTGAGTTCTCGATACGCTGATACGGTTTCTATGCACAACTGAAAAGGTCCTACCACTGAGTGAACAGCGTGCACTATCACACTTAGGCAGAAAGGCGGATTGTGCTGGAGGAGTGCCAGAAAGGCTAATCCCGACTCGTTTGTGTAACCCCAGTGAGCAAGCAGAATTGTTTGGGATCTCGTGAGTAGCCAATCTCGGTATACTTGATATCATGGGGAATTAAGTGAAGTCGAACCATAGAGGCAACAAGACGGCACACGACGGCCGAAGCGGCAACTGCATTGCGGAGAAGTTCCCAGCTTCAAACTCCGTGCATCTCTGATAGACAACTGCTATGGGCATCAGAATCAATTGGCGAGCACAGTGATCAACACCTGCTCTTCTTGGACGAATCAACCAAGGCTCTAAGTCACATATATATGATTGATTCAACAAGAAAAATATCTATCTATGGGACTAATTCAAGATTATGCTTTTTGCTGCAATCAAGATCACAAACGAATCAAACAAGCGGTAAGTCACAAGAATGATTTTGGGCATACAACTAAAAATCCAGAGGGTGGGGCTTGTGTCTTCGAAACTTCGACGGCGAACGGGTCGTGATCAAATTCTCAAAGTTCAGCATTCAATGACGATTGTGGTACTGAGGCCTGCGAGGTCTGTTAGGATGGAACTAATTGTCAAATGGGACAACTTACCTAGCATCAATCTGCCTCGTGGCTGAATGGTCAACACGATGGGAACGATCTAGTGTAAGTTCAATTTCGTGTGGACCAGCTTGAGTACACGAACAGTATCCTTGATTGTTAGGTGACGGTCCTGATAGATTCTGACGAGGGTTGCCGCGAGACTCCAACCTGGTTTCACGTCAGTGGAACTGTGACATTTAAAGGTGAATTCAATTTCCATACCCATTTCCCACATTGATCCACGTCGATAGGCAACCACCCATTATTATGATAGCTAAGTGATGTGACCGGAAAATCCGTTGACTATGCCCTGTTCACCGTTCGTGACCAGTGCGCTAATATAGCACACTGTGTCGAGAACGAATGCGTGGCAGAGACTCTATGCTCCAGTGAAGTGGTCGGGACCACCTGAGACGTGAGTATAGATGAGAATGGGTGCGTATGTTGGTTTTGCGTGCTTTGGTTCAATTTCTTTTATCCTCTGCATTAGGCGGCGTCGACCTATATATCAGGTAAACGTGTACAAGATATGCGTAATTTCTACAGGCCCGGATCTGCAGGATGTACCACAGTGTGAGATTTTTCACACACAAAATGTTTCGCGAGACGAAGCACAGAAGTCAGAAAATGCAGACTAGTAAGTGACATTGACTGGACACAAGAACAAGACTGAGAACCACCCAGGACGCTATCCAACTACTTTTTATTACTCGTTATCGTGGGGTAATGTTTGCCATCAGAAAGAGGCCTTTGTAATTGAATTTTAAGCGAATCGAGTCATACGTGCGATGGAGAACAGACTCACCTAGGGGGTCTCTGGTCAGTTCTGAGGCCCGAATTGGGCGGGTTTGTAGTGCTCGAACTATTAGTACTTCAATCAAGTCCGACAACTCAATGATTCGCCACGAGAGCAGAAAAAAGCTGACATACCCATGGGCCGTTGCTTGAGAAAGGGTTTGCTTTCCGCGCTCAACGAATCTGGGCCTAACAAAGAGGTGTCATAGGTTTATCTACTACCCTGGAACGAATCGTAGCCGACGCACCCTTGTTCGGGCGTATTGGGTGTTCCTCTGATCGGTTTGGTCAAACAAATCAGGTTTAGGCATCGTTAACTTACTCATCTGGCTTGCGTGGCTTGGAGGGATCAGTCATCTGGAAGACGAGTAACTGAGTTAAAAGGTTTCAGGAGGTGGTCTGGAAGCAATGGGTGATGAGTGAGTTTGGTGCCCAAGGATGACTTTTAACAGTCCAGGGACGGCGCCTTCTAAGCATCAACTTCTTGGTCCCTTGATTGAACTTGGCAGGTGGAAATGAAGTACATGTGTTCGCACATCGGACGCT
>JBBPMY010000484.1:0-15364 GCA_038090615.1 Phylloporus gajari
CCGAAGCCTGTCGCATGTGAGTGCCACTGAGTGGAAAGGCGAAGCTGAATTACCACTTCCCCTGTTCGGATAAAGTCCGTGCTCCTGCTCCGCTCGTGCCTCACTGTGAAACAGATCCATTATCGTGTCTTTTCTGGGAAGCGATGAACGCGGTAACAGGCATTGAACGCCGCGCTAGAGCCTACTACCTTCCTCAAGCGGCTAGAATGCCTGCCAGTCACAGAAGGAGGGATAAAATGAGGAAATGGGATAGTAATGATGTTACTAAGGAGGTCCCTCAAATTTCTATGTCACCTATAGTTCCAGGCCTCGCCATAGTGAGCAAATATGGTATGCTAGAAGAGGGCCAAGATTAGTGGTTATGTAAGAGCTGGCTGTGCACGATGTACCTCTCAGATTGGTCTCTCGGACAGGATTCCTGTGGAACAAGAGTAAGTGCCTCGCCTTCACGCCAAAGGACTAATGACGAATTACTACTTGCGTGAGGGGATCTATCATCAATACGTACCACCATCATTATATTGGCCTTGCGGGACTGCATTGTAGCCACCTTACGAATGTGTGGTGGGCGCATGATGGTCCTTCTTGCATGGAAGCTGATCAATAGATCGGGAGCTTTTACGCCGTTTTGGTATGTGCGAACTTCATGGGATGGGCGCATCCCAGTTTCTCTGTTAGATGATCTGAAAAGCCTCGAAGTATATTGGGGTCCAACACAACACCTGAAATCGATGGCACTATTCTTTGAGCGTGAGATGAGTAGGGTTGCCAGGACTTTAATTGGACCCTTGAGGCTTCATACGACACTTCGATATGTCCGAAAACCGTCCAATGGACTAAATGTACCCAGCAGTGGGTCACCAATGCAAAGCTTAGTGATTACTCTCTTACTTGTTAATTGTGGCATTGTGATAAGCCAATTATCCCTGTGTGATTTGGGCCGCCACCCTTACGCTGTGGCACCATGGCGCTCACAATATTTAGCACGAACCTAACCTTGCTCCACGATGCAGAGAAGTTCCTGTCCGTTCAACGTTCACATTTTTTTAGATCGAATAACATTTAATTCCGATATCCTACCGTTCTCGTAGTCACGCTGGTCGTGCGGCAGAGCGCAAACAAGACTGCCGAACGAGTGAGCTTGGAAGCAGGCTACGAACAAAAGACTGACCTCCCTCTCGAAGTATAGTGCCTGTTACGGTATCACCATATGGCGGGCGCATCACCCCGTGCATCACAGACTGTCACGTTGACAGGTCATCACCTATGTGATCCGAATCGGTGACGTCGTTCTGGAAATCCCGGTCCAGCCCAGCAGGAACGGCAGACAAAACATGTTGGGCCTATCGGATGTTATCAGATACAAGCTGTTAGCTTGGTAACAAGATGCGTCTCCCCATCCCACGTCTCATTCATGCTAAAGCGTCCTCGATCAACACAACCTGGTCACCAAAGCGCAGCCAGAGAAGCTTCAGGGATCGCATGGATGGGAAGTTCACAAGAAAAACATCGGTCATTTGACTGACTCGAAACTCATTTCCCCCCTGTCTGTCGTGAACATCAGTGGCTACCTTTTGAAGATAAATCGGTCACGAACGAGTATATGAGTAACAAGTAAATCGAGCAGCCTACGACCAGACAGGCTTTGCATCACCAACTGTCGGGCCACTTACTAACTTCTTGCTCAGGTCGCTGGCGGCCCCGAGTTGTTTGGCCGTCGAAAGACCGATCAGGGTACCAACACTTTAAAGGGCCCGATCACTGGATATACTAGCAGTACAGTGGCGAGGTACGGTACCTCTGGTATTGTTCTGTTCGTACAAGCAAGGGCAGTACGGCAGCATTTGATCTCAGTGTGATGAAGTTACGGACTTCAAACAGGGACAGCCGGGATGTTCAGAGGACACTAGCACAAGACAACGGGAGGTGAATCCTTCAATGTGGTGATATGGTACATACCAGTTGTATAAAGCCTAGTAGACATGATATCCGAGTCCTTGGAATGATGGCCCTTCGATACAGTGTCCTGTTGGTCAGCGGCTAGTACCTACACTCGACACAGCTCGAAACCACCTGTCGTTAGGCTGAAAGGAGAGTTCGTGGGAAAGTTATATAATCAATGCTGCTCTCGTCATCATGGGTGGCGGCGACGGCGAACTCGTTCGACTTTTCAGTGGCCCCGCAGCTCAGCGGCACACAGCGCGCAACCATGATGCTCTACGCCACCACCTATGCCCTCGCACACGGTCTCAACTAGGGTTCCGCACGGGTAGCACCGTGGGCGGAAAAGTCAACACCATACCCGTACTCGCAGACACCGTACCCGCAACAGGTACGGGTAAACACCGACCCGTCATGATGACGGTGTGTAGAAAACACCGCGGGTCGTTATCTTCAGTTGGAGTCACTACACTGATGAGATAAATCAACAAGATTCCTTCTCCTCGACTATTTCAATCTCGTTCAGCTTCCTCTTTCGATCCCTGACGGCTGCCAAAATGTCCTCCACGATAAGTTACTCCTTCCCCAACCACCAAGGTAAAGGAAAGCCCGTACTGGCGAGGGAGACGATTCAGACGAACTCTGGCTCGAACGGATTGAATTTAACACAATATCATCCGCTTTTGCTCCACTGGCAGAGAGAGTCACTAGATTGCGTAGGTGTGCTCTATTGCAGTATTGCAGACTAGAATTCACGGTGTGTGTAGATACCATTGTGCGTTGACAGATTATTACTACCTATCACCTCATTTCAGAAAGGTGAGTTTTGCTTTTAACGATACCACCTCAGGATTGACTACAGGCCTCGCAGAAGCTCACAAAGCATATGGTGTACCAAGGTAAGATGACCTCTTCCTTCTGTCAGGCCCGCTCACATTTTTGTAGTGCATATACCCCATTTGACATACAGCCCAATGAACGCAATGTCTTCGATTGCTTTTATCATAACGATAGCAGTCCGTTTGTACTTAAGTACCCGTTTACTTCCCTACGCATTGTCCCTTCACCCTCGGTCTCTCACTACACGGCGGCCTCCGTCGCCTGCAGCACACTCGTGTGACCCGACGCACCCACCTGTGGACGACGACGACAATGCGCCTATCGCGACATTATGAGTTTGGCTACTGGCATCGTCGTCTTGACTAACTTGGGTCTCCCCCTGCCTCAGTACATGTTCGATAAAAAAGACTTCGTTGGAATCAATTGTAATAGCAGTCACAATGAACAGCATACATGAGGGACACCCAACAAGAGAGCTCCCCACATTTCCAATCAAACAAGATTGAGATACCTTACGTCTGGAAAGACGCAGGACTCACAACGGACATGCAAACCGCATTCGGGCCTTCAGGTATCCCGCCATAAGCAACACACTCGATTCGATCCATTCATATCTTGCAAACTCGACACTTGCACCCTGCTACGATATCGTACACAACCACCTTTTTTTTTTCTTTTTCACTTCTCCGGATCGAATACTGATGACGTTTCAGAACCTGACTTCAACGGCCGGACGGCACAGGCGGTAAAAACCATGTGTTCACTCCTTCTTCCAAACCCACTCGGCCTTTTCCTCATTTGCGGTGCCACGAATATCTTTGACCGGCGTGAGCTCAATCTATCAAACAAAATGGGTTATGAGTAGCCTTCTGTGCACTCAAAATATGTATTACCCGAGTAGCATCTACGCCACTGGGAAGGTACCAGGTGAGTTGCCCATCTGTGGTCTCGAAACTTGATAAAGGGAGAACAAAGTAGTAAGACGAGGAAATGATATTCGAATGAGAAACCTACTAGTATCCGGGGATAGGGCTACTCTTGGGGACCACACGCCAGATGTATTCCTTGAGGGAATAACCAAACAGGTATTGGTCGTCGTGAGGCACTATATAGGTCCCAGAGGTGACAACCTTGATGAGGAAGTTGTCGCCTCCTTTATCGATGAATTCCACCTACAGAAATAGTGAGTGGCCATTGCATTCTCGGGAGTCGGTCCAAATGTAAACTACTTGTACGTACCTTCTGGTTGCTGTGGGGAGCAGGCTTGTCGCCTACAACGTACCCGTTATTGTCGATGGTAACGACTTGTGACTTGAAGAAACGATTAAAGATTTCATCAATAACGGGGCCGGCCATTGCAATTGGAAGGATATAACACGTCGATCTCTGAGGGAGTGTTGATTCACATCTGACCGGATAAATCTTTATACGTTTCCAAAGACCGCCGCAAGTCAGCCGATTCGGCTCCTTGAAGCGAAGGAACCCACAGCCGGGTCCAAAAACTCCGGACGTTACGACCGTAAAATGATGCTGATAGCTGACACTGTAAATATTTGGCAAATTCTGGAGGAATCCCTGAAATCAGAGTTTGATCAGAACCCGAACAAGACTGGTGGGCGCATTTGGATGCATTTCGCAGACTAATCACTGAGTTGAATACCCATATCAGGTTGCGAACAAAAGACTGCCTCCCTATAGTACTTGTCATTGCATTCCCATGATAGCGGGCACATCATAACACATGCTCAGACTGTCGTGATAATAGGTCATTACCTATGTAATCTATCTTGTGACACCGTCACGGAAATTGGGGTCCAGTCCGACGACGAAAACGTGTTGGACCCGTCAGATGCCACGGGGTACAGATTGTTAGTTTGGTGATAGAATGAGTCTCCCTGCCTCAGGTCTCATTCATGGTGCAATCGTCCTCGATCAAAACAGCCTGCTCACCAAAGCAGAAGCTTCAATCGCTTGGACAGGAATATCATGGAAACAGTCAGCCTACCCGTTCACAATTTTTTAGATCGAATAGCATCAGGTTCCTATTTTCCTCCGTTCTCTTGGTCACGCTGGTTGTGCGGCAGAGCACAAACAAGACTCCTGAACGCATTTGGATGAGTGGAACATTCATATCGCTTAGAAGCAGCCCGTGGAAAAAAGACTGACCTCCCTCTTGAAGTATAGTACATGTCTTGGTATTGCCATAATAGTGGGCACATCACGACACGTGCATCATCACAGAGTAATCCGAATCGGTGGCACCATTCTGGAAATTCCAGTCCAGACCAACAGAAACGGCAGATAAAACATGTTGGGCTCATCGGATGTCATTAGATACAAGCTGTTAGCTTTGCGTTACCCTACCTCACGTCTCATTCATGCTACCGCATCCTCGATCAAGACAACCTGATCACCAACTCGTGACCGGAGAAGATTCAGGGATCGTGTGGAAAGGGAGGTATCGCGAGAAACATATCAGCCATCTGATTGATTCCAACTTCATTTTGCCCCTGTCTGTCATGAAGCATCAGTGATCTATACCTTTTGGAGATAAATCGGTCACGAACAAGTATGTGAATGGACAAGTAAATTGAGCAGCCCACGACCAGACAGGCTTTACATCACCGATTGCTGGGCCACTTACTAATATCTTGCTCAGGTCCCTGGTGGTCCCAAATTGTTTCGCAGTTGAAAGACCGACCAGGGTAACAACGCTTTAAAGGGCCCGATCACGGGATATACTGGTAGTATAGCGGCAAGGTACCATACCTCGTGTATTGTTCTGTTCGTACAAGCAAGGGCAGCGGCAGCATTTGATCTCAGTGTGATGAAGCTACGGACTTCAAACAGGTAGGGCCAGGATGTTCAGAGTATACTACCATAGGACAACGAGAGGTGAATAATTCAATGCAGTGGTATGGCACATACCAGTATCAAGCCTGGTAGACATGATATCCGAATCCCTTCGATACAGTGTTCTGCTGGTCGGCGGCTGCTGAAAGGAGAGTTTGTGGGAAAATCACATAATCGGTACTTGCTCGTCATCATCGGCGGCGATGAACTTGTTCGACTTTTCACAGTGACCCCGCAATTCAGCGACGCACGGCGCGCAACCCTGACACTCCACGCCACCACCTATGCCTCACACACGGTCTCAACTATCTCCCACCAAGTCCTTCTCAACCGCTTTCACCCTTTTTGGCCATCCATGCTCCAATCGCACTTATGCCTAGCCCTGTTCTACGCACTCTCTTCGATAATGCACTGATATGTCGCTACCGACGATGAGTTCCTAGATTGGCAGGCGATCAGCGCGGGCGTTGGTGTTGGTCAGGCGGACAAGTTTGTAAAAAAGGATGGAAACAGATTAGCCCAGGAATCGTTCAGGTTAATGCATCGTCTATTCCTTGGATAGTATGCACTCAGTGACGTTGCCACTCACCCTCTCCACCTCGGTCTCTTTCATTCATATTATCCTCTCAACACTGGCGAGGGAGACAAACTCCGGCTCAAACGGATTGAATTTAACAGCATAAGTGCGTTCTATTGCGGTATTACTGACCAGAATTCACAGTGCATGTAGATGCCATTGTGCGTTAACGGATTGTTACTATAGGCCTATCACCACATTTTAGAAAGGTGAATTTTAACGATACCACCTCAGGATTGACTACGGGTCTCGCAGAAGTTCACAAAGCGTGTGGTATACCAAGGTACGATGACCCCGCCCACATTTATGTAGTGCATATATCCCATTTGACATGCAGCCCAACGAACGCAATGCCTTCGATCGAAGTTGGCTTGAGTATGAATTATTAGAAAAGTTTGCTTTCATCATAACGATAGTAGTCCGTTTGTACTTACGTCGAGATCTACGCCCCAACCGAATTTCCCAAACAGATATACTGGAATGTTCGCTTCACCCTCGAGTACAGCCGTGCGATCAAATGCCCGACCATACCCCTCCAACTAGCAGGCGGTAAAAAGGTGTAAAAGGTACTGAGCCAACCCGGTGTCTCTTTTCCACACCTGCTACCTCCGATGTGGCTGCCCTTCGCGAGACATGGATGCCCATGTGGGTGTTGGATACCGAGAACCCACCTGCTCTGAGCGGTCCAACGTCTGTGCCGACCGCGAGCGAATGGCGGGGAGAGCCACTTGGGATGACCCTTGCGCGTCAGTATGCAGACAAACTTGTGCTCCAGCCCCAACGTGAGGGTGGTGGGAGCAACATCTACAGGGGAAACGTCCCTGCACTTCTAGATGGACTCGGAGAGAAGGAGCGAACGGCGTGGATCGCAATGGCGTTGATTGTACCACACAAGTGGGTTGGTCGCATCTTGTCCGTGTGATGTTGGGTGCGGAAGGTACATACTGTAATAAGCATGAGCACAGTATAATTAACAAAGTCCAAGGACTGTCAGCGTACTTGCGAGCTGCGTGGGTGGGTGGCACCCACTTGGAGCAAGCGGAACGTCCATGGAACATGAAGACGGATGATTGTGTAGAAGTACTAGAAGTCAGGTAAAATAAATCGCGCAAGCTGCGAGGAAAGTAGTCGCGCACGGGTGAAAGTCGCACAGAGAGGGAGGGTGTGACATATCGCTACTTCCCCGCCGTTATCTTGGTAAACGTCCCTTTCCGTCAATCTGGGAAGTCCCGGAAGCGAATTGCGAACGGGTCAACAGGCATGAAATGCTGCGTTGGGGCTCGCCGTTTCCCCCAGTAGCAGAAGTAGGAAATGAATCTTGTGAAAGGAGAAGAAATAAAAGTGAAATTGAGTCTGGTGGTGCTTGTATGTAGTACTGAGTCATAACCCCACCTCGACAACGATGCGGTTTTCTTTTCCACGGTTCAACCAGAGCTCAGGCTTACAGTCTCGCGCACGACGGTCAACACGGAACACGCCCATGGCATTATCACTCTGTTCCTCGAGGGAGTTTGTCCCATCGAGACCATCGCACCCAATACAACGTGCAACAGGCCGTTGGAACACCTCTAAGCGGACACTGACACGTCGCGTCCCACTCCTCGCGTGTTCGTCCTTGTCTTCAAGGTTACCCGCTTACTTTCATACGCATTGTCCCTTTACCCTCACCACACAGCGGCCTCTGTCAGCCTGCAGCACACTCGAGTAACCCGACGCACCCACCTGTGGACGACAACAATGCGCCTATCGCGACATCATGGGTTTGGCATCGTCGTCTTGATTAACTTGCGTCGCCCCCGCCTCAGTATATGTTTGATTAAAAAGACCTCGTCAGAATCAATTGTACTAGCGGCGACAATAAACTACATGCATGAGGGATACCTAACAAGAGAGTCCCCACGTCCCCAATCAAACAGGATTGAGATACCTTACGTCTGGAAAGACGCAGGACTCACAACGGACATGTAAACCGTATTCGGGCCTTCAGGTATCCCGCCATAACAACACACTTGATTCGATCCATTCATGTCTCGCAAACTCGACACTTGAACCCTGCTACGATATCGTACATAACCACCCTTTTTTCCTTTTCCTTTTTCACTTTTCCGGATCGAATACTGGAGATAACGTTTCAGAACCTGACTTCAATGGCCGGACGGCACGGGTGGTAAAAACAATGCGTTCACTCCTTCTTCCAAACCCACTCGGCCTTTTCCTCATTTTCGGTGCCACGAATATCTTTAACCGGCTTGAGCTCAATCTATCAAACAAAATGGGTTATGAGTAGCCTTCTGTGCACTCAATATATGTATTACCTTAGCATTGTCTACGCCACTGGGAAGGTACCAGGTGAGTTGCCCATCTGTAGTCTCGAAACTTGATAAAGGGAGAACAAAGTAGTAAGACGAGGAAATGATATTCGAATGAGAAACCTACTAGTATCCGGGGATAGGGCTACTCTTGGGGACCACACGCCAGGTGTATTCCTCAGGGGAAAGACCAAACAGATACTCGCCATTAGGCACTATATAGGTCCCAGTGGAGAAAACCCTGATGGCGAAGCCGTTGTCTCCCTTATCGATGAATACCACCTACCGAAATGGTGAGTGGCCATTGCATTCTCGGGAGTCGGTGCAAACGTAGACTGCTGGGACGTACCTCCTGGCTGAGGCGGGAATCAAACTTGTCGCCTACAACGTACCCGTCTAGTCGGACGGTAACGACTTGTGACTTGAAGAAGTTATTCTTGATTACGTCATATTCAACAGGGGTGGACATTGCGATTGGAACGATATAGTACGTTGATCTCTGAGGGAGTAGTAGATGTGTTGATTCACATCTGACCAGATAGACCTTGTCTTTATACGTTTTCAAAAACCGCCGCCATTCAGCCGATTCGGCTATTTGAAGGCGAAGTAACTCATGGCCGGGTCCTAAAAACTCCGGACGTTACGACGGCAAAACGATGCTGATAACTGACACTGTAAATATTTGGCATGTTCTGGAGGAATCTCCTGTGGTAATTGAAATCAGAGTTTGATCAGAACCCGAACAAGACTGCTGGACGCATTTGGTTTCATGCAGACTAATTCCCATGATAGCGGGCACATCACAACACATGCTTAGACTGTCGTGATGATACGTCCTCACCTATGTAATTGATCTTGTGACGCTGTCCCGGAAATCTGGGTCCAGTCCGACGACGAAAACGTGTTGGACCCATCAGACGTTAATGAATACAGGTTGTTAGCTTGGTGATAGGATGGGTCTCCTTGCGTCTCATTCATGGAGCAGTGGCTACAATGTCCTCGATCAAAAAACAACCTGGTCACCAAAGCAGAAGCTTTGACCACGTGGACGGGAATATCATATCTGCAATTAGATGATCCGAACTTTACTTTCCCAGTCTGTCGCGACCTGTCTGTTCAACGTTCACAATTTTTTTAGATCTGATAGCATTCGGTTCCTATATTCCTCGGTTCCCTTAATCACGCTGGTTGTACGGCAGAGCACAACCAAGACTGCTGAACGCATTCGGATGAATTGAATATTCATATCGCTTGGAAGCAGGCTGCGAACAAAAGATTGTCCAAGTATAGCACTTGTCATAGTATTGCCATAATGGTGAGTGCATCACGACACGTGCATCATCATCATCACAGACCGTCGCATTAACAAGATATCACCTATGTAAACCGAATCAGTGGCGCCGTTCTGGAAATCCACGTCCAGACCAACAGAAACGGCAGACAAAATTTGTTGGGCCTATCTGAAGTTATTAGATAAAAGCTGTTAGCTTGGTGACAAGATGCATCTCCCTACCTCATGTCTTATCCATGCTTCAGCGTCCTTGATTAACACAACTTGGTCACCAAATCGCGGCCGAAGAAGGCTCAGGGATCGCGTGGGCGGGGAGATATCACGAGAAACACATCAGCCATCTGATTGGTTCGAACTTCATTTTGCCCCTGTTTGTCATGAACATCAGTGACATATACCTTTTGGAGATAAATCGGTCATGAACGAGTATGTGAATGGGCAAGTAAATTGAGCAGCCTATGACCAGACAGGTCTTGGCATCACCGATTGTCGGGCCACTTACTAATTTCTTACTCAGGTCGCCAGTGGACCCGAGTTATTTGGCCGTCGAGAGACCGATCAGGGTACCAACGCTTTAAAGGGTCCGATCACTGAATATACTGGTAGTACAGTGGCAAGGTACCATACCTCGGGTATTTTTCTGATCGTACAAGCAAGGGCAGTACGGCAGTATTTGATCCCAGTGTGATGAAGCCACGGACTTCGAACAGGTAGTCTGGATGTTCAGAATATACTAAGATAGGAGAACGGGAGGTGAATCTTTCAATGGGGTGGCGTGGCACATACCAGTCGTATAAAGCCTGGCAGACATGATATCCGAATCCCTGGAATGATGACCCTTCGATACAGTGTTCTGCTGGTCGGCGGCTGCTGAAAGGAGAGTTCGTGGGAAAATCACATAATCGGTACTTCCTCGCCATCATCGGCGGCGATGAACTTGTTCGACTTTTCACAGTGGCCCCCGCGACTCAGCGACGCACAGCGCGCAACCCTGGCGCTCTACGCCACCACCTATGCCCCACACACGGTCTCAACTATCTCCCACCAAGTCCTCTACCACTCTCACCTTCGTCGGTCATCCATGCTCCAATTGTGCTCGTACCTAGCCGTGTTCCTCTTCGATGAAGCACAGCGATTGCAATCAGCTCGTCACAAGCTGTATGCACGTGTTGCGACCGACGATGAGTCCTAGATCAGGTGATGGGCGCAGTCTGGCAGAGTTAGGCGTCAGTCAGGCGGGTGAGTTTGTGAAGAGGCCATGGCAAGGGTGGAAACAAATTAAGAAGAAGGGAATTGTTCAGGTGAATGGATCGTCTATTCTATGGAAAGTTGGTGCTCAAGGACGTTGCTACTCAGCCTCTCCACCCCGGTCTCTTTCGTTCCGACTATCTCGACACTGGCGAGGGAGACAAACTCGGGCTCAAACAAGTTGAATTTAACACGATATCATCCGCTCTTGTTCGCATTGGTGCGCTCTATTGCACTATTACTGACGAGAATTCACGGTGCATGTAGATACCTTTATTTTTACATATCGCCTTATCCATGGCGGAGAGCTTTCCTGGAACGACACGTCCTCAAGACTGGCTGCAGGCCTCGCAGCAGCTCATGAAGCATACTGTGTACCATGGTACAGCGACCTCTTCCTTCTGTCAGGCCCGCTTACATTTTTGTAGTGCATATATCCTATTTGTCACGCAGCTCAACGAACGCAATGTGTTTGACCAGCGTTAGCTTGAGTATGAATTATAGAAAAGTTTGCTTTCATCATAACGATAGCAGTCCGTTCGTACTTATGTCCTCCCGAATTACAGGCATGGGATCCGTATCGTCCATTAGACCTTGATAGAACTTGCATTTTCTGCATCACTCTCTGGCCCTTCCATGGCCTTTTCGTTACTATCCCATCGCATGCGAATGCAATTGAGATATCGACGGTCTACTTCCACGCAGCATACGCCCCAACCGAAATTCCCACGCAGACACACTAGTACGTGCGCTTCACTCTCGGGCGCAGCCATGCGATCAAATATCCAACCGTACCCCTCCAATTAGTAGGCGGTAAAAAGGTGCAGGAGGTACTGAGCCAACCTGAGGTCGTCGAGCGGTTCTTTCCCACATCGGCAGGCACGTCTGCTGCCTTCGACGTGGCTGCCCTTCGTGAAACTTGGATCCCCACGCGGACACTGGATACCGAGAACCCTCCTGGTCCAATGTCTGTCCTAGCCGTGACCAATAGCGGGGAGAGCCACTCGGTGCGTGCTCTCCTATTCCACTCGTGCCTCACTGAAAGTCAGAGCCGTTATGTTGGTAGACGTCCTTTTTCTGTCAATCTGGGAAGTAGATTGCGCCGGAAGAACGGGTCAACGGCCATGAAATGCTGCGTTGGGGCTCACTGTTGCCTTCCTTGAGCGGCCAGAATGCCTGCAAGTCGCAGAAGTGGAGAATGGGTCTGGTCTTGAGTCAAGAAGAGACGAGAGTGAGATTGTTGCGGATGGTGCTTGTACGTGGCGAAACACTTTGAATGAAACATGCTCATGGAGGCACCTATTTCTTCCCACGATTTAGCGCGCGGCAGAGCCCTCAAGCTTACATTCTCGCACACGACGGTAAACCTAGTATGGAATGGAGCCCTCCCTTGGTGAAGGGGGTTAGCAGTGATAATAGCCACGCTCCGCTACGTCCGAAACGACAATAAACTACATTTGTTGGCCATTTAGTCAAGAGGCCCGATGCTAAATCCGCCTCCCTTAGTAAAGGAGGTACGCAGGAGCAGTGCTTCACGCATAAACCTTTGATGGGCTCGTTAGTTTACGCCATTTCAATGTATGAGCGCACGTGTTCAGCCCCTAACTCACTGTTGGCGAGTAAGTGAGTGACAACCTGATTACATCAATGTAAGTTGTGCCCTCACCCTGTCTAGTGAAAAGGCGGGGCCGGGGTTAGCCAAAATAAATTCTTGTACTTAGTGGACCTGTGGTTGCAATTTTATTCAACAAGCATGAAAACTCTCATGTTTTAACCGTAAAAGCACAACGAGAACAAAGCGACACTCACGCCATTATCTTTCCACTCCTCGAGGCACATCATCACGCCGGGACCATTGTGCCCAACTACAACATGCACTAGGCTGTCGGAACACCTCTGAGCGGACATTGGCACGTCGCCCCCTATTCCTCGTGTGTTCGTCCTCATTTTCAAGGTTGCCTGTTTACTCTCCTACATATCATCCCTTTACCTTCATCACACGGCGGCCTCCGCCGGCCTGCAGCACACTCGAGTGACTCGACGCGCCAATCGCAACATCACGAGTTTAGTGTCATCGTCGTAATCATCTTGCATCGCCCCCTACCTCAGTACATGCGCGATGAAAAAGAGCTCCTCATCGGAATCAATCGTACTGGCGGCGACAATGAGCAACATGCATGAGCGACGCCCAACAAAATAATCACCCACGGTTCCAATTAAACAGGATTGATATACCTCACATCAGGAAAGATGCGGGAGCCACAGTGGACATGCACCGCGCTATGCTCCAATACCGCCTGCCACGCATTGAAGCCTTTAGGTATTACGCCAGAAACAACATATTCGATTCAATCCATTCAGATCTCGCAAACTCGAAACTCGGACCCTGCTACGATATCGTACATAACTGCCTTTTTTTTTTTTTCTTTTTTCACTTTTCCGGATTGAACACTAGAGATAGCACTTCGGAAACTGACTTCAATGGCCGGACGGCACGGGTGGCAAAAGCCCTGTGTTCACGCCTTATTCCAAGCCCACTCTGCCTTCGCCTGATCGACCGTGCCATAAATTTCTTTGACCGGCTTGAGCTCGATCTATCAAACAAAACGGGTTATGAGTTGCTTTTTGTGTACCCAGAACATGTATTACCGGAGTGCCATCTGCACCACTGGGAAGGAACCAGGTGAGTTGCCCGTCTGTGGTCTCGAGACTTGATAAAGGGAAAACAATGGAGTAAGACGAGGATATAATATTCGAATAAGAAACGTACTAGTATCCGGAGGTAGGGGTACTCTTGGGGACCAATTTCCAGTAGTATTCCTGGGTAGTCCCACCCACATAATGGCCTTTAGGCCCGAGATAGGTGTGAGTGGCCTTATTCAGCCAGGCTTGGCCGCCTTTTCCGTCTGTGATGGGGTGCCACTACCGAATTAGTGACTCAGTGACCGTTGCATCCTCGGGAATTGGCACAAATGTAAATTGCTGGTGCGTACCTCCTGGTGGCTGAACAGTGGTTCAGACTTCTTGTGGCCTTCAGCATTCCCGTCCTTTGTGAGAAGAGTAACGTATTGTGACTTGAAGTAATCATTGAGGATTGTGTCATATAGAACGGGGGCGGACATTGCGATTGGAAAGATATAACACGTCGATCTCTGGGGAAGTAGTAGGTGTGTTGATTCAGAGCACACCAGATAATCCTTGTATTTATACGTTTCCAAAGACCGCTTCCCTTCAGTCTATTCGGCTCCTTGAAGGCAAAGGAACCGCAGCATGCTCACCGCCCCGAAGTTGGCCGAATTCAGCATCATTCCTGCCACAGCCGGGTCCAGGAAACTCCGGACGTTACGACGATAAAATTATGCTGATGACCGATCTAACCGTAAATATTTGGCATCCGTATTCTGGAGGAATCCCCTGCGGTAACTGACGTGCTCCGCAGTTCTTGATGTAATGGATGATGGAAGCACCATTTGGAATCGTCACTCTTGGATACGCAAATACGAGATAAGTAGATCCAATGGGCGTTTTAATCGTACCAAACTCCATTCAACGGGCGGAACCCTGCTTTCCTTGAGTGGTGTTCAAACAGACTGTGGGGAGAGTCTGATTGATGCATCTTCAAATGGTTTAGCCCAAGGCGATTGTGGTACACTTGCGCACCATTCGCAAAATCGCAATTCACCTAAACAAAGTTTAAGGTACCGATTGACTCCGATTTACGTCCGATTACGTTCCGTTCATGGTTCTAGAGTTAAAGCCTTACTAAATACATTCGAATTCGCCTTCCAAGGTAAAAGCAAATATTGGGCGATGGATATTATCTGGTCCTTGGAGGTAGGCTGCGAGCGGGGAATGACACCTTGAATTACAGTACTCACTGATACTTCCCATGATGGCAGATAATTATATCTACAGAGCACCGCATCAATTGGTGACATCGTCCCGGAACTTCAGGTCTAGGTTACCACTTACCAGAGATGGCAGATGAACCGGAATTGAGTATACTCGAGCGCTGCCGATAACGCATACGGTGAGTGCCACCATCAGGACTTCTTGCATGGAAGAATTGGACCCTTTCACGGCGCTCCGCCATGTAACTTCGCGTAATGGGCTCCAGATTCTCTCTCAAGTGGTTTGAAAAATGTCGAGTCAATGAGGATGGCAGCCCTCCATTGTAGTACAGTAGACTTGCTCATAATGCATTAGGTCATAATGCATAAAGTTGATAATGCATGGATTTTTTGTGGTCCCATTGGTGTTCGCACTCAAAACAGACAATAAATGCATATTGCATATTGCATCGAC
>JBBPMY010000485.1:0-15337 GCA_038090615.1 Phylloporus gajari
CTATATATCAGTATTGTTTAGGAACAATGTGGTCTGAGATTTGTACAGTGTTGGACATTTGGCTTCTGTACCAAACACTGCTATAAAGATTCTCCATGTCATTGTCTTCTTCAGGTTCGTTTTGAATCTCAGTTGAAGGAGGTTGCTCCTCCTCCTGGATTGGTTCAAGACCTTCTCTGATATCTTGTTCAATTTCCACTGGTGGTCTATCTCCATATGCATTATCTGGAACCACTCTTGGTCTAGGAACACATTGTGATCTTTGTTCCTGCCTTGTTTCCACTGCTTCTCAAGTTGTAGTTCTTTCTTCTCTCATTGGTTGATAATGATGAGGACAACTTCTAAACTCCATTAATGTTTCAGTCTCTCCTTGTCTAGGAGGCAACCAGTTCCTTCTAAATGGAGCTGTTACTCACCACATAGGCAATGGTGGAGTTGGTGGAGAAGGTGGAGTGGGTGGAGAATTTTGTGCAAGATATCTTTTGTGTTGGTGCACATCAGTTATTCCAGTCTTTCAACTGTCTGGTTCTTTGCGTTTAATTCCTGGTCTAGTAGGGGTTAAATGTCGTTCAGAGGGTGGTCTTTCTGGTGAAGATTGATGATCTCTTTCAAGAAGATCCTCTTTTTCCTGGGATTCTTCTTTTGGAGAATGTCTTGACTCTGGTTGGTCATCATGATCATCTGATGATTCAGATGGATCGGGAAAGTAGTATGGTCTAAATGGTTCACCATGATACTGATCATATGGATCTTGTGGAGGTGGTTCTTCCTGATCGGGTCCTATAAGGACACAAAAGTATTCATAGCGATCTGGTGATCTAGGTCTTTCAGGTTCCTGATCATTTTCAGGACCTTCTTCGTCTATCATGGGAATAGGGGCAGGTCCATCTTCTTGATCTTTGGAACACTGTGGAAAACTATTTTCATCAAAAGTGGCGTGAGTAGATACAACGACACAATGTTTTTGTTTTGACCAAAACCACCATCCTTTTGTGTTTGGTTTGTATCCAATGAATGTCATTTCCTCTGATTTGGGTGACAGTTTGTCAGGCCTTTGTTCAGGAGGAATAAAGACGTAAGCTTTACATCCAAAAACTCGGAAGTAAGAAGCATCTGACTTCTTCCCATCAGATTTGAAGATTTCGATGGGAGTTTTCCAATTGTGACATCTCATAGGTTGCCTATTATAGATGTGGATTGATGTTTCCATGGCATCTTGCCAAAATGATTTTGGCAGACAAGCATGATGGTGCATTGCCTCTGTTTTTTCCAGTATGGTTCTGTTAAATCTCTCAGCTCTTCCATTCTGCTGAGGAGTGTGAGAGGTTGAAGTCTGATGAGTTATGCCTCTGGAAGTGAGGAACATTTTAAACTCATGACTCATGGATTCCCCCCCTCAGTCCAAACAGACAGAGGCTAATTTATGACCTGTGAAGGTTTCGGCCCAAGAAACCATATTAGAAAAATGCCGAAATGTGTCCGACTTGACCTGCAAGAAGGAAGTTAAAGTGTACCCAGAGTAATCATCAATGAATGTAAGGATAAATTTCGCACGAGAGCGTGGTTCAGTTGGCATTGGGCCAACTAAGTCTGTGTGAACTAGCTCAAGTGGTCGAGATGCTTGTTTGTTGGATTGGGGAAAGGCATGGTCAGGCATTTTGCCTAAAGAACATCCCTTACATGGAAGGTTCTCAAGAGTGTCTCGGAGTTGAGGAACTCTGGTTAAATTCGTGTGTGCATGTCTTAAAGCGTTTTTGGATGTGTGACCAAAATGCTGATGCCAGATCTGATAAGAATTAAGATCCACTAGAGAGGTTACAGATCCTATCATTGGAGTAATCATGTTTGACTGAAACCAATAGAGGTTGTTAGTGGGTGATGAGGCTGTTGCCTGGATCACTTCACGTCCTCTCTTGTCCCAAATACTGGATCCTTTTGATGTTATCTCACAGCTAAAGCCATGGTTTGTTAATGATGGAACAGACAAAAGTCTGTTTACCATATGTGGAGTGTACCAGACGTCATGTAGAGTTACAACAGTTGGTTCTATTGTACCATCTGTTTGTTTTAAAAGAACCATTCCTGGTCCATACAATGGAGATGATTCTCCATTTGCCACAGATGCCTTTTTTGTATACTGATTTAGATGAACAAAGTCATCTATAAATGGTAATAAGTGATGAGTACAACCACTGTCGATCATCCAATGATTCTTAGAGAAATCACTCTTCGGAGATTCCTCTCCAAGATAATAGCAAAGGTATTCATTGCTCTCTTCATCATAGAAGGTTACTCTATCATCGTCCTCATAGTCTAATCTCTGTCTCTCATATACATGAGGTTCTCTTGTTGGAACAAGGCCTTTGTGAGTGAGATTGACTGTTTGTAACTTGTAAGTCAATTCAGTCTTTGAATTGGCCTGCGAGATACCTTTTGGTTCTTCATGTACTTGATGTACATGAGCAGAAGCATGAAACGCTTCTGTGGATGTGTAAGGTATTTTTGGTGTGTGTAGAGTGTCATGATTGTTAAAGTGATTTTTCTGAGAAACCAAACCTCCTATGGCTATTACTGTCTTCTTCTTCTTATCCTTCCTCTTCTTGGCTTGTCTTGAAGTGTTCTCTTGCTTCGGTATTTCGTCTCAATCATTTTTGATCGGTATCTGAGAAGGTCCTGCTCCATCTTTCATCTCGGAATTAGAAAGAGGAGCTCCTTTGAAAGGAAGGACGATGAACATCATCCATACCTGAATCTTCTTGTCCCATTTCCTATGTATTCATGTTCTCCGGTGGTTCTTCCGGGTTGAGAACAACTCCTTCTGGAGTTTCTGGCCAAGGTGGCATGTCCTCATTCCAATGCGCTTCTTCTGCTTCATTCAATTCATCAGTTTTGTCATCCATGATAACTTCGTGGACAAAACCTTGTTCTCCTTCTACCATATTGGTAGCAGGTGCCTTTCCTTTTCCCTTATTCTGCTTTCTCATCTCAAAACCAGCTTGGCTAGCTTCCTTCTTATCTTTGAAGGAAGTTGGTCTCCTCTGGAACTTAGTTTGTCCTCTTGGACCACTGTTTCCAGAGGGTTGGTTCAGTCTTGAACCAGTAGCCTTATAAGGATGCCATTTATTATAAGTGGGTGGTCCCTTGCGAATTACATTGGTTCAATTCACAGTGCTTACCTGTTGAGAAGTAGAAGGTCCTGCTTCTACATTCGATATTCTGGTTTTGAGATTGCATCTTGATGCAAGCATTGAGACTTCTGCCAAAATCTTTGTGGTTATTGTGTCCACAGTGAAATTGGTGATATCTGTGGTTAATGCCACAGTAGAGCAGAATTGGTACATATCTTCTGGAAGCTGTTCCAAAAGGAACATTGCTTTGAAGGAGTCAGGAAGGACAAGACCAGCATCTTTCATCTGATCAAACAGCGAAGTGACACGATTAATGTCCTCACTTGCCGTTCTCAGATTAATAGTAATCCGGTTAGCTTGGTGGAACAAATGAAATTGTCCTGCCAAGCCTCGTGATGCAAATAAAGATTGCATCTTCTCCCAGATCGCTTTTGATACTGAGGCTTTAACAGCTTGATCGGCATAGTCATATGTCACATGATGAATGAACATGTCACTGATGGTGTTGGCAATAATACCACACACTTGTTTATCAATGACTTCCTATTTTCCTTGATCGGCATTGACAGTGCCGACAAAGGTGGTTGTCCTGGAAGTCCATGACCAGACAGAAAGGGATTGGAGTACAGATTGAAGACGTACGCTCCATATGGGATAATTGATAGGACCTTTGAGAATAGGTATGTGAGTGATGATGGTGTTATCAGTTTTGAAATCTGATGGTACAGTGATAGTAGCCATTTAAAGGAGGTGGATGAGATCTATTAAACCATTTTCAGTAAACAGTTCTTCATATATATCAGAAAGGAGGTTAAATTTAGATGGTACTTCTCGTATTTCCTCTTCGTCCGAAGAATCTGGTAATGGAAAATCCTGAGGGTGTAGAACCCAAGTAGATCTCCTTCTTCTGGTTTGTAACCAAAGAAGGGTTCGACGTCCCTTTTTATTAAACCCAGTGGGTTTAAGAGAGTCCCAGTAGTTCCTACAATCCTCTTTGGTTTTTGGAGGTGGAGATATGGAAGATTGAAATGAAATCAGATTGGAACTATGTCTTTCAAATGCTTTGAAGTGTAAGTATTCAAAGTAATGGGGGTTTTTAAAAGTAATAACCCTTCCATCTCTTTCGTGGGACAACGTCTTTGAAGTAGTTGTTTTGAAAGGAAAGTCTATAGTTCTAAGGTTGTTCCAAGTGTTTAGTTGTGCAACTGTTATCATATTGTAATCTTCAAAGTATGAACTATCTCTGTGAAAACTGTCCAATGGCCAAAGAGGATGTAAAGGGAAACTACCATATATACTAAGTGCATCTTCTAATTCTTCGCTTTTCTTCACCTTGCTCAGCAGCACATCTCTTTCCGAGTTGGTTAGCTCAGGAAAGGAATTCAGTACATCCCTTATTTTTGGTTTGTGCTGAGAGGCCAAAGTAGATGTCATCTTCAGTGGGAGTGCCTGCATGTTCAAGAATTAGCTTCTTGATAGCGAGAGATTTCTTGAAAATCTCGGGTGTTCGCTTCTTCAGCAATGCCCAGTAGTGAGCATCAAAGCACTCATTCCATTGCCTTACTCCCATTCCTACTCTCCTTCCATACTCCTCTGCTGGTTCCCCTCTGTACCATCCATCATCTGCTGTCTCTAACCAAGCCTCATCTTCAGGCATGTAGTTAGGGTTTTTAGACTTAATATATAAAAGGTTTGCATAGGATGGTGGAAAGATGTCTGTTCTAAAAATTTCCCAACCTTGGTCTCACACCACATAGTCAACCGTGTCTTCGTAAGATGTGGTGGGAAAAGCCCAACCGGCACCCTCATAGGCTTTGCCTATGGACTCCGTCCAGTATGCTAGTGCACAGATAGAGTGTCTCGCCCCAGACTCACAAGATTGAATCCAGAAAGGGTAGACCGTCTGAGTGGAGTAACAGACTTTCTCCTGCGGGATCTGATGGTGCAGCTGGAGATACGTGGGTTCCAGCTGTATTTCCACGATTCTGAGACAATCTACTTCCACCTCTCTCTTGGTGATAGGTTGGTGATTGAGGGGTAGAAGGCAAGGCGGCTGGTGGAAGTGGGCGAAGACTGACACCCCGTCTTCTTGACAATGAAGGACGTTGCTGATCATCCTCTGCTCCTTGACTCTGACGTGTAGAAAGCTGTCCAGGTCCCAAGGACGGACCTGCATGAGCTTGCCATTGGGGAGCCGTTGGAGGAACTCCCCCCCAACGTCTACGAGCAGTGCACCGCCTAGATTGGCTAGTGCTTGTAGTTGCTCATAGTTGGCTTGCTCCGTTTGAATTGGAGCTTTCAAATTCGCCAAAGTGGGGGGGTCCAAGAGCCACTGTCTGAACAGCCCCTCCGTTGTCCTGTGTGGCTCCTCCTGTAACAGGAGGGTTTCTAGTCTCGCCACCAGCTTCAGTGATGGTGGGTACTGTAGGGTTGGTGAGGATGGAGGGGTTGACTGTGAGGGCTCGTTCTGCGTCGAGTCGTTGCTGGAGGGTACATCAGGCTGCAAGGGTGAGGATGAAGCGGATGCTGTTGAGGGCAATGGCTTCTCTAACAGCGAGGGCTTCCTCTTCCTCCATGGATCCTGAGACGTGGTTGTCCTCATTCTGTGGAGTCTGAGGAATAGATCTTGCAGCAGAGCGTAGCCCATATGGGGAAGAGGTGTCAAGGAGGTTGTCTGCATGTCGTTGAGAGTATAGAGAAGGTTCAGTGAGGGCTTGGACAATTGGAGTGTTTGGGGGAGAGATGGGAGTGCGTTTGGCTGGCAGTCCTGGATTTCTGATGACTCTGAAGAATTTAAAAGGGACGAACTGATGGTCAAGTAAGTCATCATTAGATCCACGTCTGACAACATCAGTCTCACTGTGACGGTGGATTTCTCCTCATTCTATAGCACTGTTGCAAATAGGACAAGGGATCTCAAAGGGAACGCCTGGTGAAACCAGGTGAGTATCCACAATTGGTCTGGTACAAGTTTCATACCAAGGGGGTCTACCAGACTGTTCTGGCGTATGATTCTCCTCTCTAGGAGGGGGTTCCACAGGATTCTCCGAAGGTTCTTTGGGCGGTGTAGGATTTACACGAGATTCTCGAGATGAAGTATCTTGGGGCAGAGATGCTGAGGCTCTGTTACTTACTGATGGTGGGATGAGTCTGCTCGAAGCCACCGTCAGCATAAGCTCGTGTGAGTGTGTTTGAGTTTCAATGTGAGCAATCACAATAAGAGCCTTGGATTTTTTCCAGAAAACAGCAAATCCATGTTCAAATGTGAACAGGAGACATTGAGCCATTAGCTCCACCATAACAGCCATTTCAAGGCCATTATATAAATTCATAAACAGAGTATACAGAAAAAGAAGATCCAGTAACCACCAGGAATCTCCTGCGTGTGAGACAGAGGGAGGCATTGTAAAAAGCTAGCAAAAGACGGACTCCCTTTGTCTAGACAACAGGGCTCATAACCTTTCAGAGTAGAAGACTCTGAACGGTAGAGGAAATGAGCTAAGTGGGAATACTCACTTAGTAGTAGGAGACTTGAGGTGGTAATCAAGGATAGGGTAGTGCTTAGTGTAAACACCAAGTACATTAGAACAGAGAGATGGATATTCTGTTAGAGGAGCAACTAGATGGGAGCTCCTCCTTATATACAGTACATTGTGTTTGTATCTGTATGGTTGTTCTAAATATGTAGAACAATAACAGCCAATGGCAGTAAACTCTCTTATCATACTATTAGTAATAGCCAATAGCAAAACATGAGCAGTGTCATATAGAAAATATAATGATCTGTTAAGATAGGATCATGTGTAATCATGCTTACTAGAAAGATAAGATAGATAAGAAGATAAGCATGATCTAGCATCTAATCGATGCTGACTAATGATGACATAATCATCATTCTCAACACTAGCAGCTCACCATGATTGGGATATCAACGTATTCAACTTCCATAGCACTTTTCTCAACAGAAAATTAGACGATGACGAAATCATATACATGGAATTGCCACAGGCTGGCTTGGATAAGGCTGGCTGCAACGTAATTGCACGCCTTTGAGTGGCTTTATATGGGTCAAAGCAGGGCACACTGAAATGGTACAAACGCCTATGTGCTGAGCTTGCTCGCTTAGGATTTCGTCGAACAGAGGCTGACTGGAGAATTTTCATGGCATGCATTGGTTGTGAAATTCTATTGCTCACATTGCACATAGACGACTGCATGGTGACTGGTAGCTCAAAGAAACTCATTTGCGATTTCAAGACCAAAATTGGTACCCATCTAAAGATCACTGACTTGAGACCAATCAGCTGGTTGCTTGGAATGAAAGTCACTCATGACCATGAGTGGTGAACACTATCAATTTCCCAAGAACCATACATTGAGGCTATCCTAGCCAAGTATAACTTTGCCAATGCAAAACCACTATCCATACCAATGGACCCCAACTCACAGCTATCTATGAACCAATCCCCCAAGTCAACAACCAAAATCGCCACTATGAAACGTGTACCATACTGCTCCACTCTCAGATTGCTCATGTACCTCATTGTTGGCTCTCGACCCAACATTGCGTTCACTGTCTTGACACTCGCACAGTTCACTGAGAACCCTGGACCAGTGCATTGGGAAGCACTAAAGCAAGTATACCGCTACCTCATAGGAATGAAGAAATGGTCCTTGACCTATGGTACAGAGCAAAAAGGGCTCGTCAGGTATGCAGATGCAGACGGTGCATCGCAAGAGCACTGACATGCAATCTCTGATCATACTTTCCTCATGGATGGTGGTGCTATCTCATGGGCATCACACAAGCAAGAGCTTGTGACACTATCAACCACTGAGGCTGAATATGTGGCTGTGACCCACACTGCGAAGGAGATCATATGGCTCCGTCATCTCATAGGTGAACTCTTCAGGCCATTAACATCACCGACCCTCCTCTACTCGGACAACCAGTCTGCTATTGCTCTAACCAAGGATGGGAATTATCATACACACACAAAACATGTCGACATTAGGTATCATTTTATTTGCTTTATGATTGAGAATGGGTCTATTCATTTACTTTACTGTCCCACTGAGGATATGATTGCTGATACTTTAACCAAAGCTCTTCCTTCTACTAAAGCCAAACATTTCACTTTCGAACTAGGACTCTGCTCAGTTTGAGGGGGAGTGTTGAATTTACTTGTCTGATGTTTTACTTATGTCATCATTCTCTTTTATGACTTGTGGCTGTTCTTGTTGCACCTCAGTTGACTGCCATACAGTCTAACTGAGGTAAGACATCCTATTGTCCTTTTCTAGTACTTTTACTTACCTATACCTGTAGTCATACTTCCCACAGGTGAATAGAACATTAGTTGACTGCCATACAGTCTAACTGAGTCATACTTCCCACAACTGTCCTGTTTTTAACCTTTCCCATATAGTGCTCTCTCTCAGCATCTCCTTTGCATATACCTTAACCCTCAGAAATTGCTCATCTGTAGGTAATTTCCTCTCATCTGGTTTGAGTTTCCCAAAAGCTAGGGCCAGTAGTGCATCACATTTTGTGAACACAACTACAACAGGCACTGTAAAACAACTGTGATTGAGTGTAAGTAATGACAACTCAAATTTACCATTTCCTGTGTCACAGTCGTCAAAAAACTTTTCCTCTGTGCTCAGCACAGTACAGTGATACTGGTCCATTGGGATGCAATATCTATTCAGTAAGAAGTTATCTCCCATTACTGTGAGGACTATTATTTCTCTTTACCATATAGCATGGATCCATTTCTCAAGGAAAGTGGTCTTTACACGTTTGGTGACAAAGGCCTTCATCTGCTCGAATTCCCTGATACCACCGGCCTCAAATCCCCCTGAGTCATAGAAAACAAAGCCTGGGTTGCTTTGGAAGACCATCTCATTTTCAATCTTGTGTATGCCACACTTGAGACACATTGGGTGACATGGAATCAACAGTGACGCATGACGACTTGTACTGACCTCTGCAGATTCCTGGATCTGTGCACAATCGACCTGATTGCAAAGCATTGATATTTAGTGGGATTGAAGCCAGGAAAAATCATACTTTTCTCCCTTGACCATCATAGATCTCTGGGTCTTCCATAGAGTCACAGATTTTTTTGAGAATTGTTGTTTTACCTGCGTTCAGCCGGCCGATAACAAGAATTCTGAACTGTCCAAATTTCTCCCAGAGATCTTTGTTCTCCATGTGTAGGTGAGAGCTAGGGGGGAGGCTAGGAGGTGAATGTTTCGATGGCTGTTCGCTCGCTCTGCAGCAACAGTTCACACAGGCTCCATCCCAGGATTATTAGAACTCCAACAGCACATGCTGACAGCAATCACTACGTCATACCGAACTTGTGCACATTCATCATGAACATAAACTCACATGGCACTATGTTGGCTCATAATTCTACTTCTCTGCATGTCTATTAGACATCCGCCATTGCGAGCCCAGCGTCCATATGCACATATGATTCAGCCACACGTCCTTAGTGTTGATTAGGGTCTTATTGGCATGCTAGGTGAGCTGAACCAAACTTAATGTTGAGAATGATGATTATGTCATCATTAGTCAGCATCGATTAGATGCTAGATCATGCTTATCTTCTTATCTATCTTATCTTTCTAGTAAGCATGATTACACATGATCCTATCTTAACAGATCATTACATTTTCTATATGACACTGCTCATGTTTTGCTATTGGCTATTACTAATAGTACAATAAGAGAGTTTACTGCCATTGGCTGTTATTGTTCTATGTATTTAGAACAACCATACAGATACAAACACAATGTACTGTATATAAGAAGGAGCTCCCACCTAGTTGCTCCTCTAACAGAATATCCATCTCTATTCTACTGTACTGCCTAAGCACTACCCTATCCTTGATTACCACCTCAAGTCTCCTACCACTAAATGAGTATTCCCACTTAGCTCATTTCCTCTACCATTCAGAGTCTTCTACTCCAAAAGGTTATAAGCCCTGTTGTCTAGACAAGGGAGTTCGTCTTTCACTAGCACTTCATGATGCCTCCCTCAGTCTCATGCGCAGGAGATTCATGATGGTTGCTGGACCTATTATTTCTTTATACTCTGTTCACCAATTTATATAATGGACTTGAATTGGCTGTTATGGTGGAGCTAATGGCTCACTGCCTTTTGTTCACCTTCAAACATGGATTTGCTGTTTTCTGGAAAAGATCCGAGACTTTAATCGTGATAGCTCATATTAAGAGCCAAACCCACACTCATGAACTCATGCTGACGGTGGCTTCGAGCAGACTCATACCACCCTCAGTAAGTAACAGCATCTCCAGATCACAAAACCAAGGCACACCACCTCGAGATGATCGTATACCTCCCAAAGAAGAATCTTTGGAGAATCCTGTAGTGACCCCTCCTAGAGAGGAGAACCCAATGCCAGAAGCATCTGGTAGACCCACTCGGTACAAATCTCATACCAGACAGATTAGACATACTCATCTGGTGGCACCAGGAGTCCCTTTTGAGATTCCCTGCCCTATTTGCCATGGTGCAATAGAAAGAGCAAAGATCCACCATCATGGTGAGACAGATGTTATCAGAAGGGGACCTGATGATGACTTACTTGACCACTAGTTCGTGCCATTCGAATTTTTCAGAGTCATCCGAAACCAAGGACAGCCCACCACTCACACTCCCATCTCTCCACCACACTCTCCAATCGTCCAAGCACTCATTGAACCCCCTCGCTATTCTCAACAACATGACGACCAACTCCTCGACACTTCCTCACTGTATGGGCTATGCTCAGCCCCAGCCACTGTTCCTAGGACTCCAGAGGATGACAACCTCCGCTCCTCGGGATCCACAGAGGAAGAGACTCTCATAGCAAGAGAAGCCACAATCCTCAACAGCCTCTGTTCCATCCTCACCCTCGCAGCCCGATGAACACTCCAGCATCGACTCAAACAGGAACAAGCTGCCACAGTCAACCCCACCTTCCTCTCCATCCCTGCAGTACCTGCCATCACCTCAGATAGTGGCAAGACTAGAGACCCTCCTACTTCAGGAGGAGCCACACAGAACGACGGAGGGGTTGTTCAGGCAGTGGCTCTTGGAGCCCCCCAACTTGGCAAGTTCGAAAGCTCTGGTTCGAACAGAGCAAGCCAACTATGAGTCCCTGCAAGCACTGGCTGTGCTAGGCAGGGCACCACTCATAGATGTAGGGGGGGAGTTCTTCCAGTGCCTCCCCAATGGCAAGCTTATGCAAGTTCAACCCTGGGATCTGGACTGCTTCCTTCGAGTCAGAGTCAAGGAGCAACAGACAATCAGCAATGTCCTAACCTGTCAAGAAGATGACAGGCTCCTGTTCACCCATTTCCACCAGCCACCCTGCCTTCTTCCCCTTCACCACCAACCAATAATGAAGAGGGAAGTCGAGGTGGAGCATCTTCACATCACAGAGATACAACTGGGACCTACATACCCCCAGCTACATCACCAGATCAGTCAAGAGAAGATATGCTATTCTTCTTGGACGGTCTACCCTTTCTGGATTCAGAGTTGTGAGTCCAGGGCGATGCATTCCGTCTGCGCACTCACATATTGGATGGAATCCATAGGTAAAGCCTATGAGGGTGTGGGATGGGCTTTCCCCACCACATCTTACAAAAACGCAGCTGATTACATGGTGTGAGACCAAGGCTGGGAGATTTTTCATACAGACATTTTTCCTCCATCTTACGCAAACCTTTTATTTATTAAATCTAAAAACTCTAACCACATGCCCAAAGATGAGGCCTGGTTAGAGACAGCAGACGGAGGATGGTACAGAGGAGAGCCGGCAGAGGAGTATGGAAGGAAAGTAGGAATGGGAGTAAGGGAGTGGAATGAGTGCTTCAATAAGCACTACTGGGGTCTCATGAAGAAGAGAACACCCGAGATCTATAAGAAGTCCTTGGCAATACAGAAGCTGATCAAACAACATGCAGGTACAGCTTCAGAAGATGATGTCTACTTCGACCTCTCAGCACAAACAAAAAATAGGGGACATACTGAGTTCCTTTCCCAAGCTAACCAACTTGGAAAGAGACATGCTGCAGAGCAAGGTGAAGAAAAACGAAGAATTAGAAGACACACTTAGTATCTATGGTAGTTTTCCTTTACATCCTCTTTGGCCCTTGGACAATTTTCATGGAGATAGTTCATGTTTTGAAGATTATGATATGACTACAGTTGCTCAACTGAACGCTTGGAACAATCTTCATACAATAGATCTTCCTTTCGAAACGACTACCTTAAAAATGTTGTCTCATGAAAGAGATAGAAGGGTTATTACTTTTAAAAAACCCCATTACTTCAAATACTTGCATTTTAAAGCATTCGAAAGACATAGTTCCAACAAAATTACATATCAATCTTCCACTCCTTCGCTTCCAAGGACTAAAGAGGATCATAGAAACTACTGGGACTCTCTTAAACCTACTGGGTTTAACAAAAAGGGGTGTCACACTCTTCTCTGGCTAAACAGCTGAAGAAGGAGACAAAATTGGGTTCCATGACCTCAGGATTTTCCATTACCAGATTCCTCGGACGAAGAGGAAATACAAGAAGTACCATCTGAATTTAATCTTCTATCCCACGTTTTTGAAGAACTTTTTACTGAATATGGTCTAATAGACATCATCCAATTTCTTTAAATGGCTGCAATTGCCATACCTTCTGACTTTAAAACTGACAACACCATCATCGCACGCATACCCATTCTCAAAGGTCCTACCAATTACCCCATATGGAGCGTGCGTCTCCAATCAGTCCTTCAATCTCTCTCTGTTTGGTCATGGATCTCCAGAACCACTACCTTTGTCAGCACTGCCAATACTGATCAAGGAAAGTGGGAAGTAATTGATAAGCAAGTGTGTGGCATTATTGCCAACACTATCAGTGATGCTTTCATTCATCATGTAACCTATGATTATGCTGATCAAGCCATCAAAGCCTCAGTATCAAAAGCAATCTGGGAGAAGATGCAATCCTTATTTGCATCACAAGGCTTGGCAGGACAATTTCATTTGTTCCACCAAGCTAACTGGATTAGTATTAATCTGAGAACAGCAAGCAAAGACATTAATCGTGTCACTTCGCTATTTGATCAGATGAAAGACACTGGTCTTGTCCTTCCTGACTCCTTTAAAGCAATGTTCCTTTTGGAACAACTTCCAGGAGATATGTACCAATTCTGCTCTACTGTGGCACTAATCACAGAAATCGCCAATTTCACCATGGACACAATAACCATAAAAATCTTGGCAGAAGTCTCAATGCTTGCATCAAGATGCAATCTCAAAACCAGAATATCTAATGTAGAAGCAGGTCCTTCCACTTCTCAACAGGTAAGCACTGCGAACCAAACCAATGTGATTTGCAAGAGACCACCCACTTACAATAAATGGCGTCCTTATAAGGCTACTGGTTCGAGACCGAACCAACCTTCTGGAAACAGTGGTCCAAGAGGACGTACTAAGTTCCAGAGGAGACCCACTTCCTTTAAAGATAAAAAGGAAGCTAGCCGAGCTGGTTTTGAGATGAGAAAGCAGAATAAAGGAAAAGGAAAGGCACCCACTACCAATATGGTAGATGGAGAACAAGGTTTTGTCCATGAAGTTGTCATGGATAGTGAAACTGATGAATTAAACAAAGCAGAAGAAGCGCATTGGAATGAGGATGTACCAGCTTGGCCAGAAACTCCAGAAGGAGTTATCCTCAACCCAGAAGAACCACCAGAGAATATGGACATATGGGAAACAGGACACGAGGATTCAGGTATGGATGATGTTCATAGACCTTCCTTTCAAAGAAGCTCCTCTTTCTAACTCCAAGGTGAAAGACAGAGCAGGACCTTCTTGGATACCAATCAAGATAGATCAAGATGAAACACTGAAGCAAGAAAATGCTTTGAGACAAACCAAGAAGAGGAAGGAGAAGAAGAAGAAGACGGTGATAGCCATTGAAGGCTTGATTTCTCAACGAAATCACTTTAACAATCATGATACTCTTCACACACCAAAAATACCTTATGCTTCTGCACGATCAGAACATGAGGAGTGTAAAGGTAACCCTCAAGTTTGTCCAAAGAGACAAACTCAAAGGTTATTCACAGATCATCTAACCCATGATATACATACCGTGAGTCATACACAGCAAGTGCATGATATATCAAGAGGTAACTTGCAGGGTTGTTCAAAAAGACAAACTTACGAGTTATACATAGTCAATCCAACTCATGAAGGATTAGTTCCCACAAGGAGACCTTATATATATGAGAGGCAAAGATTAGACTATGAGGACGATGATAGAGTAACCTTCTATGATGAAGAGAGCAATGAATACCTTTGCTACTATCTCAGAGAGGAATCTCCAAAGAGTGATTTCTCTAAGAATCATTGGATGATCAACAGTGGTTGTACTCACCACTTATCACCATTTATAGATGACTTTGTTCATCTGAATCAGTGTACAAAGAAAGCGTCCATAGCAAATGGAGAATCATCTCCATTATATGGACCAGGTACAGTTCTTTTAAAACAAACAGATGGTACTGTGAAACCAACTGTCGTTACTTTAAATGACGTTTGGTACACTCCACACATGGTAAACAGACTATTGTCTGTTCCATCGTTAACAGACCACGGCTTTCGCTGTGAGATAACTTCAAAAGGATCCAGTATTTGGGACAAGAGAGGACATGAAGTGATCTGGGCAACAGCCTCATCACCCACTAACAACCTCCATTGGTTTCAGTCAAACATGATTACTCCAATGATAGGATCTGTAGACTCTCTAGCAGATCTCAATTCTTATCAGATCTGGCATCAGCGTTTTGGTCATACTTCCAAAAATGCTTTACGACATGCACACACAAATCTAACTGGAGTTCCTCAACTCCGAGACACTTCTGAAAACATTCCCTGTAAAGGATGTTCTTTAGGAAAAATGCCCAATCATGCCTTTCCTCAATCCAATAAACAAGCATCTTGTCCACTCAAACTGGTTCATAATGAAACTGAAGCTTGTTCCACTGGGGTGCGCAGTACAACGAAGGGAGTATGTACAGTTGAGACTTACTGTACTTAGCAGAGGCTTCTCCTTGAGGTATGAGAGTCTAGATTGAATAGGGATAGATGAATCGACTTCTAATTGATAGAAGTAGTCTGA
>JBBPMY010000486.1:0-15307 GCA_038090615.1 Phylloporus gajari
GACTCTCAGCGTACAAGCTTAGCCAATAGATTTGGGGGGATATTTATTGCTGGGTTCAAGAAAATAGGCTAAACAAGCTATATAAAGAATGCCGACACCAAGGGGTGCCATTCTTTATAAGGCTTACGTCCTGGGAAAGCTAGGTGCAGACGTTTTGGTGATCGGTATATTCCGAGCTCGTGAGAGCACACCAAAAACGGATGGTATCGAGACTAGAATTCAGGCACACAACTTCGTCAGAGGTAAGAACTCGGCTCCTAAAGGAGGCCTCGTAACTATCTTTAAGCCGAAGCATTACCCAAAAAGGCAGCCATTGTCCTTTGGCTTCTATTTCCCACTTTCCGTTTCATCTCCGCTGAAACATGATAGGTCCTCAGGGCTCCAAGAAAAAGGACCGTGATAGATTGATAAGCCACTCTGCAATAGTGCCTGCTATTCTCACTCCTACCTCTATGTCCGTCGCAGCTGAATATACCTGCTCCTCTTACTCCACTGCCTTAACCAACCGAACCAGCTTTCTGAGTGGCACCTATGAGGCCGAAACACATGGAGCCGTAGCATCGAAAACTCAGTCGGCTGCACCAGGATATCGTACTCAAGCTTCAGCGAAAAAAAAATCTGGACTAGTCTCTCTGGATAAACTCTCTGCCCGCAGCTCAGCAGGTGTCGAGCTTTCATCAGAGGCTAACATACTCCTTCGCAAGTTTCCATTCTTGTCTGAATTTCCCGAAGCCTTGAAATCAGGCAAGTTAAACATCTCGCAATCACGACATTTCAGAATTTGTGCTAAAGCCCCTTTTCAAACAGGTGTGTTCTTGAAGGTTGTGAATCATCTGATTTCGGGGAAGGAGATGGGAGACGACACCGACGTTATGACAAAGGTCGAATCTTCACTACAATGTGAAGTTTAGGCATTACTAATGCTGCACGATTTAGAGATTCGAGCATGTTAGCCTCACAGAATATAACTCCATAACGCAGATTATGGAGTCAGCTGTGCTTGGAAGGAAACGCAGGCAAGTTTCCTCTTCGTATCCATGAGTCAATTGCTGACTCTTAGTTCAATAGGCTGAGCTATAGCACACACAACCGTATCCTCATTGCTGAACTGGCAAGGCCAGCACACGAGGCTCCTCTTAGCGAGCTAAGTCACACATTTTCTGGTGTCATACAACAAGTTCCATTTAATCCAAAGCTGATCGCTCCCTCGGTCGAAATGAACATGTCATTCAAGTCGAAGTCTGGCGATTTTAATACGACACCCGACCTTGCCATTCTGCTTGAGCGCCTATCTGGAAACCGATCGAAGGCCGAGATCGTATGTATCGGCGAATGTGCATTTTCCCAAGACAAAGACACCCTTCTCGAGAAACTTCAATTCGAGGCCAATGCCCGGTCAAGCATTGTCATGGTTATCATGGTCGTTATCTCAGAAGAGAAGTACTGCAGTCCGAAGGAGGACTCGGCTGTGTGGTCCAAGTTTAGCCGCCTCCAAGAACTTACCTCTTTTGAGGAGTTCATGGATAATATGGAGCCAACGGACCATGATTCCAACTGGCTTGGCCCAGTCAAGGTTGCCGGTCATGCCTGGTGCCATATATCTGACATCAGCATTTCGGTTTGGGTCAAGGATGGGGATTCGGAGATCGTGATTCAGAATGTCGATCAGAGCTCGTTTGCAAGCGGTGTGAGTACGACCAATTGGCAGCAAGAGCTGCAACTCATGACCCATAGACACTATTTCCCGAAATCAAGATGGGTGCTGTGGATACTATGATTCGTCGGGGACTACTCAGGATCAGGGACTCGATTGCCTCTTTCAGCCAGCGACTTGATCCTGGGTGCGACATATACCCGCTTTTGGCAGCAGAGATTCAGTGGGATTTAGATTGGGAAAGGTACCAAATGAGGGTTGCGAATGCAGCTGAGCGTACGGCTTACGAGCGATTCGAAGACTGGTACTATAGCTGCTTTAGAGGGACCAAGCGCTCTATCGAAAACGTTGACACCTCTAGCAGTAGCAGCTACGACCCCACCCCTTCATCGTCCTCAGACTCATCGCAGTCCCCTACTGCCGCCCAGCGACTGCGGAGCCCGCCGGGGCTTGATACGTGTAGCAAAAGCCAAGCAGCCCGAGGGAGACGGAGGCGCCACTGATTTTTTCCCCCTTCATTTGATGGTTTGAACCCCGCTTGCTGGCCTACGTAGAAGCCCGCTGTCCTTTACGACCGGTTTACACATGTACCTCAGTTTGTATGCTGCTTGCTGTTCCCTTATTGTTTGTACACCTGTCGCTGTACTCGTAGCATGAAATTTCCTCGCATGAGACGCCTGCGCTAAGCAGGAACAGATTGAGACGGTAAATTAGTCTGGTGTAAGAAGGCTTTCTTGCCTGCGCGACAGTTATTCGTCACGGCCGCATCAGAGTGGTTGAAAGGAGAAAATGGCTCAAAGGGCCAGCACTTCCGGCATACACCGCGTCCAAGAAGGATCAGCGCTCAGTTCCAATCTTCGCTCCCACACCTGGTCCCTGCTTTGCAACTATAGCGTGACTAAACACCTGCTGCCTCTGATGGCCAACATTATAAGAGCGAAACTCAGGCCGACAGGCCGAAAACATGCTTTTTAGCGAAGATAGAGCCGACCGCGAGAGAAAGGCTGACTATAGAAAAGTAGTATTCACCAGCCCAGGGACTGCCATTCGCAGCTCATCCTCCTGCTCTTTCCCCCACGCTCTCGACCAGATTGCCACCTCCTGAAGCTCGCACTGAGATCTAGTCAAGAAGTCTCGAATATTCTGCGGTTCCCTGATACCTGCACTGAGGAGGAGTGTCCTTAAGCCGGGGAGTGTCACCTCAGAGAGTATGTTTCCCAGATAGCCAGAGACATCGAGGCGGAGGAATGACAGTGACCGATGGACGACGGGCCCGGGAATTGAGGTCGACCTTTCAGTGCACCTGTTGCTTACAAACCAAAGCTCCTCTAAAGCAACGCAACGGGAGAGCACCATCCCCAAAATTTCAGTATCACAGGTGCAGACAGCATCAAGCCCTGTTATGGTTTCCCAGCTGATATCGAACAAGGGAAAAAAACTGCCAGTTTGGTCAAACCGTAGGCTGCAAAGACGCTGAGGCACAGCTGACAGGCAGGCATCTTCCCCTGGAACAGGCTCTAAAGCTTCATGCCTGGTAAGTGCGTTCTCCATGTCACCCTGGAACCCTCTGAGAACCTGAAGGGCAGTGATATTAGGGAGAGCAAGAAAAGGAGCAAGCTCTTCGTCTGCATCGCCATCATCAACAACGAAGGTTGCGGTCCGGAGGTTGGGATGGACGAAGGGGTCCCGTGGTAAATTTTTTGCGATAAGTGGCCCAAACATGAGCCTCTCCAGGCAGGCACACTGCTCGATGACAGGGAGGAGCTGGCCTGGCTGATAGGAGATGTCTTCAGGAAGCTGCACAGCGAGGCGTGTAAGCTTCGCCCAGTCACGCAGAACTATAGTGGCTGGCGAGGCCTCCAGATTTTCCAGAACAAGGGTATGAAGGCGAGGAAATGAGCGGGAAAGGGTGATGGTCCGATCCAGCTGCGGTGGGAAGTGGGCTTGTACTGAAAAATGCTCTAGCAGCTCGGATTCTTTGAGGAAACCATCGTAGTCCAGGGAAATCTCATCCTTGGCGCGGAATTTCTTCAGCCTGGTGCTGTATGGAGTGAGGATTTCCCTCCATGCCGGCGTTAGGCGATAATGTTGCCCAAATGAGACGGCTAAGGACAACGGCCGACTTCCCGACCTTGAAAGCCAGGTGGTGACCAGCTTCATCTTCTCCGCACTCAAAACCTCCACTTCATCTGCCAAGAAGCTTTCAACCGTGTCCAGTACGCACCACAGCTCGGTGGTTTGAAGTGCAATGGTGTTCCAGAGGCGGCACACCCTGAGAAGCACCAGAGGGGCGTGGGTGTTGTCTCCAGGCATGGCATAGCCGCCCTTGGGCAGGCATAGCTTGAAGACGCGGGTGTACAGCTCGACAGGGAACCTAAGCCACATCATAGGGCGAAGCTGGGTGAGGGTAAAGTTGCTTTGCCGGGGATTTGGGCCGTCGTGGTTGGAAAACCAGAGGAAATAGTCTAGTTTAGCCGAAACCCCGCCTTAGCCTTGGGGCTCCGATATAGGCGATGCACCACAATAACATTCGCCGCGCCACATCCGTGGCAAGACCCGATACGGACTGTGTTGACCCTATGCAGTACTAAATAATGCTGCACCAAGTTTCTGCGAAGCATCTGAGTTCAATGCACGTGCTGGCGTGGCACAAGAGCCGGCGCCTCTAGCTAAACTCTGTACCAAAGCCCAAACATACCAAGTTCTCGTCCTCAAGCTAGCGAAATTCTATGAATGCACGCAAAAGATGAAAAGACCGGTCGCGCGATTCGATTTGTATTCCTGAACAGCGCTTCAAGGTGTACATCGTGTGCTGCGTTGTAATTTGTAACCGGCTTTGAACTCCTTGCTGAGCGTGGCAGCCAGTCTTCAGCGCTCCAACCTTACTCCAGATTCAACGAGCCTCACTGCACACGTAGTCACAACCAGCCTCTCTGTGGAGTACTGAGAGTACAAATCTCATGAGCATTGAGGTTGGATCAGGTACGGCCTGTTGGAACCCGAAAAATATAATGATACGAGGGCGACTACGGCTACAGAACTGGGGGTTTTTATACCCCCAGTAGGGAAAAGGGGGAAACCACATGAATACTATGACGTGGGTATGATGATGAGGTTGTGATGTACCGACACGATCACGGGCCTAGACAGACGTCATTACACGCGTGATGACTGTCAGCGTTGTCGGGCGGCATACACAGTCCCGTCAAAACGTACCGCAATGCTGTGTCCGAAAGTTCCATGGTTCAATAATGCCATGCAATTAACAACGCTTGTGAAGGACACCCTCGTCTGAGAAGGACCATGCCAGAGACGGCGCAGTTTGTGACCACAATTTTGCTCCTATAACACGGATGGTCTGAGCACGGTGCTCCACATGAGTATCGTATGTCGCCCCCAATAGACCACAAGGGTCCATCACTGTGTTTTCCAATAAGCTCCCATTAAGGGGACTATGCATTAAGTACTCCTCTTCTGAGGGATCAGCGCACTCTGCCGTCGATAGGCTGTTAGAAACAATGCGAGACAAACCCATCTATTCCTGACCAATAACGAGGTCACAGTCGGTTTTCGTGATTCCTACCCTGACTTCTGCAGTGAAACTTGAGCCGGAATACTTTGGCCCCGGGTCTGGATGGTCGCCTAAGTCATTGTCGAACCACGATATTGGTAAGAAGTGCGGCTTTGATGGGCAAAACAAGGCATCGCCCGGCAGAGCAATTGAGGCGCTCTCGCACAGGGTGACCACTGACCATTGGGGTGAATCGCGGCTGAGAGGGTGCTGTCCAGCGATGTATTGTGTGTGGTCGAGGGACGTCTGCAAAGCCAGCCGAGCCTCTTATCCCTCTCCTGAAACCTTCCGTCTGAGCGATGCCGAAAGTTGCCGCTCGAAGCCGTAGGATGCCGTTCTGTAGATATAAATAATACTAACGTCGAATCTTGCAAACGCCCACATAAACGGAGAGTTAAACAGACGACATAAACGGAGAGTTAAACAGACGACATAGACCCTCTACTACCATATCGGGAATAACGGATATCCTGGTCAGAAACGGTAGTCTGGACATCCAGGCACGGCGACAAAGCGGCCGCTGAGGTGACTGCACCATCCCACAGCCATAGTGAGCGCATAGGGTGAACTGGGGTATATTCAATAGCTTGGTCCCACGCCATCGTAAGCGAGACATCACAGGCGCAGCTTATACAGCGGGGGCTCGCGGTTTGGACTGCTCACATTCAAAGGAAGCAGTAGAGCTTATGCAGCATGGGGCCAAAATCTCCAAAACCTATAACGGAGGCAACCGAACAAGCTACTTGCCTCAAGGCATTACATGAGTGGGAGGTAATTTGCGGAACTCTAAAATGGCCTAATAGCCCTCCACAGATACTGCATTGCTTGGGATGCTTGATCTCCGCAGTGAGTGTTGTTTGATTTGGACTGCACGTAAATATAATTTATATGAATTTCATTTAAATAATATTAGAATAATATATATATACTTTATTGCACCCGACTAGTATAATCGGGTGCACGTTAATGCCGCGGGTGCCCCCTTCAATGAAGTGGCTGGCGAGGCAAATAGTTGATTAGATAATCCCCAAAATTAGTTTGTATTTGTTTGCTTTCGATATTTCTCGTTGCAGCGCGGTCGTCTACTTTGTTTGTGGGTGACGCGCTTTCAAGCCATTGGACACGGCGCGGCTCAAGACACGAGCTCGACTTCGTGACTCAGGGGTCGTTTCGCCGCCACGCCGCTTAAGCCGTTTTGGTAGAAGAGGACCGAGCCAGGTCTTAGTGCCCCGCCTGCCTTGTTGGCGAGTGAAGTATGCCCGAGCCATTGGACGCAGCACTTGCTGTTCGTCACGCGTGCCCTGCTTTGGAAGCTGGGTGCTGTGGTCGCGTCAGCGATCGCTGTGTCAGTGTGCTTGCGTTGCACCAGAGGGTTCGACCCTGGCCTGCTGGTTTCAACCCCACCTCTTGCTGCTCTTGCTTTACTCCGGTACTCTTTTTTCCCTACCTCATCCCCTCTACCCATTCAAGCTCAGGCGGCCTCATAGCGACCTCGTGCCTTTCTGGTGGGTGACGCATGTCCGAGTTATTGGACACGGGCTTTCGGTTCGTCACGCGGACCTGGCTCTGTAAGCCGGGTGCTGTGATCGCGTCAGCGGTCACCGCGTCGGCGTGCCCGGGTTGCCCGACCCTGGCCTGCTGGCTGCAACCTTCCCCTTGCTGCCCTTTCTTTATCCCGGTACTCTTTTTTCCATGCCTCCTCCCTTCTACCCCTTCTTCCAGCCGTATGGCAGAAGCTCGGGTTAGCTTATAGCGCCCGCCGGCCATGTTGGCTGGTGGCGTATGTCCGAGTTATTGGACACAGCGCTTTTGGTTTGTCACGCACGCCCGGCTGTGTAAGCCGGATGCTGTGGTCGCGCCAGCGATCGCTGCGTTGATGTGCCCGCGTTGCACCAGAGGGGTCGACCCTGGCCTGCTGGTTGCAACCTTTCCCCTTGCCGCCCTTTCTTTAAACTGGTACTCTTTTTTCCTTGCCCTCATCCCTTCTACTCCTTCTAGCCGTATGGCAGAAGCTCGGGCTAGCTCATAGCGCCCGCCGGTCATATTGGCAGGTGGCGTGTGTCCGAGCTATTGGACACAGTGCTTTCGGTTTGTCACGCACGCCCAGCTGTGTAAGCCGGATGCTGTGGTCGCGCCAGCGGTCGCTGCGTTGACGTGCCCGCGTTGCACCAGAGGGGCCGACCCTGGCCCGCTGGTTGCAACCTTCCCGCTTGCCTTGGTACTGTTTTTTCCTTGCCTCATCCCTTCTACCCCTTCTTCTAGCCGCATAGCAGTAGATCGAGTTAGCTCATAGCGCCCACCTGCCTTGCTGGCAGGCTGCGTATGTCCGAGTTATTGGATGCGGCGCTTTCGGTTTGCCACACGCGCCTATCCGTGGGTCCCTTCCCCTTGCCGCCCTTGCTTCACTCCCGTACTCGTTTTTCCCCACCTCATCCCCCAGGGGCAGAAGCCCGGCCAGCCTATAGTTGCCTTGTCGGTGGGTGATGCATGCCCGGGTCGTTGGACTTGGCGCTTGCGGTCCGCCGTGCGCACCCGACTCCGTAAGCTGAGCGCTGTGGTCGTGCCAGCAGTCGCTGCGTCGGCTTTCCCGTGCAGCACCAAAGGGGCTGGCCCCGGCTTGTTGGTTTCATCCTCGCCAGCCAATTGAACTTAGACTGTATTCTCCATATCTCACTCTGTGAGTCGAGTGCTGCGACCGCATCAGCGTTCATACGTCACCACGCCTGTGCTGTAGCAGAGCCGCCATGGCCTTCTGGTTGCAGCCCTCCCCGCTGAGATCAATTTCGCACCCGGTCATCCATGAATAAACCGACTTCGTAGAGTGGCAGTCAAAATCTAGCTGGAAGTACCATGGGGAACGCCGCGAGAAAGCAAGATAAGGGCATTACAGTCTGGCTAGATTCGCAGTTAGCCAATTGGTCGCTTGCTGATTGACCTGTAGTCGCAAACCAAAAGGGAGCGTCATAGGTTGAGGAGGCGCCTTAGGTTGAGAGGTGGCACAGGCCTGTGTTTTCTTGAGTAACTGGCCGGCTGTGCTCCCTTTCTGGGTGCCAATCCTTGCCGATCTGCTTGCGAGGATGGCGCAGCAGCCATGCGGAAAGATGCGGCCATTCACTCGCCAAGAGGCCCATCACTGGAGGAAAAGTAAGCCTCCATGCTCTTGACGCAAGATACACCCCAACCCCTCAGCCCATAGCCTAAGCTTTGACGAGGCGCAGTTTGCTTTCAATCGCTCTAATTTTCAAACGGAATGATCTATGGCCTAAAAAAAAACACAAGGCTACTAGAGAGAGGGACAGGCTTCCCTATAAAAACAGCCTTCTGTTGTGCTTCTCTAATCGCTCACAGCACCACAAAAAGGCCTCGATTGCGTTGTGGTAGTGACCCTCCACCTCCTCTTCAGAGGTCACCCAGTCGTAGTACTCCTCCAGCGTATTCCCAGGTACTCCCAACTCGGCTCGCATTGGCGCCAGTAAACCACCCAATTGGCCGGCAATGAAGGCCGCCTTGAACACCACAAACTGATACGGGCACTGGGATCCTTTCCCAGGAATGTAGGCCCTGTGGCACTCCGGCATCTCCCCGTTACGCCCTCGGTCCTGTGGAAGGCCGCATTTGAAGCAGTACGCAAGGGGCTTGAAGTGGAATTGCTGCCTAAAGGAGTCATACCTCTTCCCGTGTGTTTCTAGGGCTGTACAAGTCGCCTCGGAGTGCTCTGGGACAATTTGTGCTCTTTCCAGGAGGTGTGCGATGCACTTTCCTTCCAGCACTGGGACGTACTTGTTCAGTTTGCGCGTCCGCGCCATCCTGTCTGCTTTGATTTGCTTGGCCTCCGCAGCCCGTGCCGCGGACGAACCGACTGGCTGTGATGCGATTGGAAGCAGCCCTGTGCTTGCCCTCATGGCATCCTGCGGTTCGTAGGACTCGTGTGGGAGTGTTGCAGGCCACGTTGAGCATCGAGTTAAGTAGCGTCGACCTTCTTGGCTCCTATGTTCTGAAACACGCCCTTGAACAGCATCCGCGCCTTCTCCCTGCCGAAGCATTGCTGAATTGAATATTACAGGTCCATAAAGGTCGTCTTCGGCTTTTGAGGGGCTGTGGTCGACAGCGCCCTGACGTATCGGCACCAATCGTCAGCCATCTGTGACAGAGGGGGAGGCTGGCATACCTTTTGTGCTCCAGGCCTCTGGGTCTCAGCTCCAGCGGCCCGCCACTCTACGAAGCCCGAGACACGGGGGTCCTTGCGATCCTCTGTCAGTAAAACTGGACGAAATTGAGGAGGGAACCTCACTGTAATCCAAGGCCATTGAACAGCTGTGCCTTTGCCCTGGCCAAGTGGCTGGACGGTTCCACTGACGTTTTTGCTGGCCGTAAGAATTGCCTTATGAACGGGGCCGTCCGGGTTGCAAACGTCGCAGGCCACTCGGCCGGGCTGGTCTTTGCATACGTACGCATGCTCTGCTCCATCGAGCGCCGAGCTGATGGAGAAAACCCTACACCTATCGCTTCGCCCCAGAACCTCCCTAACCGCACCCCTCGAGGTCAAACCATCCCCCTGGGAGCAGCGGCCGCTGTTCGTTTCCAGTATGACCGCGTGAGACTCCTTACCGTCCCTTCCTGCCCGACCGATCATCTGCACCGTCACGAGCAGGCCAAACTCAGGGTCGTTCATCACCACGAATCTGACGTGAGCCCTATCGACGCCTTGAGCGAACCCAGTAGTGCAAGCCATGACCTTTGTTTCTCCAGAGTCCCATCGCCGTATGTTCACGTCTCTCGTATTTCCTTCCTCATAGAGTTCGCTGTGGTACATCGCGCAGTTAGCTTTGCTTGCAAAATTTGTGACGTCCGCCTTGCTGTTGAAGAAAACCAGAATTCTCTCCTCAGCTTTTAGCAGGGCGTGCAAGCAGGCAACGATTCTGTGGAGGGGTTTGTCGTCATGAGTGTAGAGCGCCTTGACATAGTGTAGCCCAATTTCCTTGCGATCCGTCGGTCCACGTATAAAATTCACTGTATGTGCGTTCATCCTGAAAGGCTGCAGGAGGCTATCCGCCATGGATGGGGGGCAAGTGGCAGAGAGTAGTATTATTTGGATTTCCATCAGGCTGCACTGCTTCGCAAGCGCTTCCCAACGCGGCCGGCGGTTTGGATGGCACTGGGAGATGTCGTGAAATTCGTCAACAAAAACCCGCTTAATTTTTTGCCCAACGGGCTGAAGTAATAGGCTAGGAAAAGCATCAGCGAGTGCCAGCAGAAGGAAAAGGGTGGCTCACTTTTGAAAAGCATCCATGCTGGCATGCTCGACTTGCAAGAAAAGGTTTTGTGTGTTTTCAGGCACCTTTTTTGACTCTCCGTAGCTGTGGCAGCGAACGCCAGCCTCAATACATCGCCAGTATTGCTCTTCCATCAGCGTTTTAAATGGGCAGATCACGACTGAGATACCTTCGAGTCCAAGTAGGGGCGGAATGGTCCATAAAAGGCTCTTGCCTCCCCCAGTCCTCAAAACGACCACCATGTCTCTAGGATCCTTTCTCATGATCGCCAGTAGAGCGTCCATCTGCTCTCTACTCTTCTCTCGGGCGGTCGTGTCTTTAAACATGCGGCCAATTTCCCTTCGAATGGACTCCTCCTGTCTATGCTGGACCGAAGGAGCGGTGGCGCCGGTTAAAACCTTACGGTCGAGTGCCCACCGGTCGGGTTCATCCGGGTCAAACAATGGCCAGGCCTCAGGACCCCGGCTACCCCCCCTCCGCAAACGTTTAGGTGGAGTCACATCTGGCTCCTCCAGTCCGGCATCCAAATGCAGTGGAACCCTCCGCTTTCTGGGACCTGCTGAATCGTCTAGCAAAGAGGTCCAAGGCTGTATAGCTGACAGAGAACTCGTCTCAGTGTGAGAAATAGTAGAAGGCCCTAGGTCTGAGGATTCGTAGTCCAGTAGACTGAGCCCTGAAGCCGAGGTGTCAGCTTCTCTTGGCTGTTTTGGGGCAACCCAGGGAGGCAGTCCTTCAAACGGGGCTAAATCTGGACTGAAAGGCCACTCCTGGTTTAGCCATCTCTGCTTTTCGATTTCATTGTGCGTCAGACGCGGATGGTCCCCGAAAGCCTTCCCATAGTGGGCATGGTCAGTATTCGCAGAGTGATCAGCAGCTTCCGCGAGTGCTTCGTCTAGAGCCTCGAACGTGGCGTCTGGCGATATAAAATGCCTGGCCATGGCGATGGCTGCTTGGCGAAAGTCACGGGAGCCCCATGCGCAGTCAAAGAACTCGTCATTCTTCGAGACAAACTTGCTGTAAAAGTACTCGGGCTTCATCTGCTTTCCTTGCCGCATGCAAAGATAGCTGGGGCAAAATTGTAAGCATAAAGCTAACCGACGCTGGAAACTCATGGCTCACGTTCTATGCAGCTCCATCGCTTCTTCGCCATACACGACGCCTACAAGAAGGGCTTCTGCGTCCCGAAGGCCGCCACCAAGCATTTCCAAGAGCAGCCTTGATACCTGGGAAGGGGGGAATGAAGGGGTGCACGAATCCCGTCCAGCGGCGTTGCTCGTCTTGCTGTCCCTAGTCACGAAAAACATCTCACTGTCCCGAAACTGGATGTTTCGCTGGCGGTCCGCATTTCTTAACTGGATTCGCATGAACTGAGCCACCCGTGTCGAAACACCAGTTGTGATGAAAAGCAGATGAAGGAGATTGTCCCACATCCTCTCAGTCCTTTCAAGCAGCAGTTTCACTTGGGGAATGTCCCAGCAGAGGCTGCCATGGGTGTCGAGGCTTGCAAGCCCATAGCTGTTCACAAGGTGATAGAACATCAGCCGCCTTTTTTGGCTGAAGGGGGGTTCGTCCAAGAAGCTATAGCCCCGCGTGTCGTTCGAAAGGTCGTCAGCGATTTGAATTTCCTGGGGAACTAGAGGGTGCCCCTGTGTGATCTCTTCGTACGAGGTCCAAATGGCATCGATGAGCTCCTTCAGGCCGTTTCTAAGCTTCTCGAGCGACATCGTCTGAGTCCCAACAGTGAAGTGGCCATAGTCCTTTCCGATTGTCACTTTGGGATCCTTAGTCTCTGCGAGCACCAGGGATGTAGCGAATTTCGAGAGGTCCACCACCATGTTGAAAGGGCAGGGCAGGCCTAGCGCCAGAGATGACGCATGTAGAGCCCCCAGTCGCCTGTGACACTTCATCAGCCACTGTCCTTTTGTTCACATAATTAAGGGGGTTCTTACTCGATGAGCTCCTGCTCACTCTCCAATGGCCTGCTGAATGCCTGCAGGAGCATTGTCTGTCGCATAAGGTACTTCAACTTCGCCAAGTCTGGTGTGAAGCAAGATGCGCCATAGAAATTGCCATCAGCACGAAGTGCTCTGAGCCACATCCACTGCTGGACTACATCTGTCCAATTGCCACTGTCCTTGGCGGAAACGATGGACCACAGGAAATTCTGACAGCGTGAAACAGCTCTATCTGTGTTCCCATCAAGTAGGGCATCTCTAAGCGCCAGCAACGCCGGCTGCTGCACGGATGACAAGATGAAGCGAAAACCCCCCGCTCCCGAGTTGGTGAATTGAGACCGTAAGATGGCGGTCACCATCTCGGTCACATACCGGGGATAGTTCTCATTCAGGCTAGGAACAGGATCCCAATGCAAGGCACTGCATCCAGTTTCGAGTTGATCATTAGCAGCTATACTGGAAGCACCTGAAACGTTGCTCACCCTTCGCTCGGTATGTTCGCCCCATGAATGACCACCTTTAACGCGGTCAACTTGCTCGCCCGGCCGTTCAGTACTGTTCGTCCGAGCTGGAATAGCCGGCTGACTGCCGTTTCGAGGCCCGGGAGGATGCCGCCAAGCTCCTCTGGCATACGCTTCTCCTTCAGAGCCATAGCCTGGTGGCGTAGCGTCTTGCTACCCCGTGCATGCGGCAAATATGCAGCCCAGCCGGTCATGTTCAGGAGTGGAGGAGGGGTCCGATCCTTGTCTGTGCTGATAGAGGCGTCGCCATCTTTGTCTGAAGAGAGCCCCACCTCCTGGAGTGCCTTCTCGAAAAGGGCAGTGGCACTGCTGCCGCTAGCTGCGGGAATCACCTCGAAGAACGCCTTGCCAACGGAGGAAAACAGAGATTGGACCTTGCAAGGGCGATATGGCTTTTGGTGGAGCGACGCGGGTTTGTGTTCGCTCCGCAAATGCTTCTTCATCACTTCCTCGGACTTGACGGCGTAGCTGCAGCCCGACATGCTGCATGCAAACCCGTCTCCTGGAGCGAACAAGCCCTGCACAGTAGGGCTACCCGATGCCGGAAGGGGAACTTCTTCAGGTCGTTTGTAGACATGGTGGCTTCGCACGAATGCCTCCAGCTCTGCTGCATCCTCGGCCGCGATCTTTTGCTCGTGTTTCGCCTTGTGGTGCCCTTTGACCACCTCTAGGGTCAGGCCGATTCTGCAGGAGCGACAGATGAATATGGATAGGCCTGAATGAAACCATATGCCAAGGGTGTCAAGCACGCCACCTCCTTGAAGATAGTTGACTTGAGGGTCGAGAGCAACAGCTCCTCTTTCGCGGCCTGGGTCGAGTTACAGAGTTTAAGTGTCCTTCAAACCGTAGCAATGAATGCACTCACATCTGCTCCCTGTGTGACCCTTTCCCTGTATACTTGCCATGCTAGCAGAATCTTGTTGCACAGCGTGCTGGTGAGCACATGAGGCAGAGGTTTTAAATAGCTGCACTTACTACCGTTGTCCACCCCTTCTGCGAGAGCTCCAGTGCTGAATAGCCTGCTCGTGAAGCCTTGGCTTGCCCATTAGCACTCGAAGAGGCTCGCCAGTCAGCCATACTGACCTAGCTCTTCGTCTTCTAGGATGGTGGTGTATGGTGGTGCCGTCCCCTCTCTAGCCAGCCCTAAAGCTTTATGTGTAAGTCAGCCCACAGAGCTCAGCAAAAATTTCTTGGAACTAACTGGATGGTGGGACAAAAACTAGAGGCCCTTGTAAAGGTGTAAGGGTCTCTCTCGTCTGGTGCTCCGTAGGGGCTGGGCGCATGAATAGTATCAGCATATGGGCAGAATAAGCAGCACTTTGACACTCACCACTGGATCCATCGAACATGGCTACCTCTGGTGAGAGACCATGGGCCTCCCTCATGTGCTTTATGGCTCTATCCCTTCTGTTTGCTGTAGCAGAGCAGCCACGGAAAGGGCAGGTCAGTTTTCCCCCTGTGATGCCAAGACAGATCATCGAGCCGTTAAGTTTGAACGGAATGGGGGAGAGATGGTACTGCCAGTCATGCTTCGTACCAGGACGGGTGTTTGGGGCAAGGCAGTTGGCCACCTGACACTGCCCGTCTCTGAGAGTCGACATATGGATTCAATAGTCTTGAGAAGGTATGAGAAGGTAGAAGTATGAGATGTTAAAAGTATGAGATGTGCTAACGTAGAAGTAGAGGGACCTGGTCGTGCAAAGGCATCTTGGCTTTTATTGCTTGATCACTGTGTTCCCTGGTGACCAGGGATCTAACCCCACTAGGGAAAACCTGCACTGGTGACCCTAGCTCTAGGCGGGGCCCTAAGAAACGAGAACAATTCTACCGGTCCGACTGTATTCAAAATACCCTAACCTATAGAAACCTCGCTCCGGTGACCCTAGCTCTAGACAGGGCCATAAGGCACCCCAAGAATTGAAGACAGTTCTACCACTACCGGCATAATACCCAATCCATTATCTGTCACTCCTCTTGCCAGGCTAGAAAACATGAACACGGTACATAGGCCTGCTTGGTTCAATACAAAGTACATGTGCAGCTCGTTAGTTTGTCTATAGTCTAAAAACCTGGCCCTGAGCACAGCCAGAAGCAGAGTAGGTACGTACACACAGACGAGACGGAAGGAACACCTTATGGCATGGCCTCAATTGCCCGAAAGCCATCAGGACCTTAATCAGAACGAGAATGGGGAAATGAATGGGAGTGCGAGTAGGGATGTGACAGCAGGGGATCAGAGGTGAGAATGGTGACAGTGAATAGAATGGGAATAGTGATCGAGATGAGAATAGGGATGGGGAAGGGGAAGGGGAAGGGAGTGGGGATGGGGAAGG
>JBBPMY010000487.1:0-15299 GCA_038090615.1 Phylloporus gajari
CAGCACACCCTCCCTCCCCACCTCTCTCGAAAAATCCCAACGCCAGCGGTCCCTCTATATCATCGCAAGTAGATGCCTATGAGGAGTTTGAGAGGACTTTTCATTTTGCTCCATATATACCCGCTCTCAATAAGCACGCGATTTATCCGATTCACCCTTATACCTCTGGCAATTCACGCCATGGGTCACAGCTTGAGGCCCGACGAGATCCCAGTGAGCCCCCTTTAGATGATCCTGCCGGGGGGAGCCCAGATATTTTGGGTACAGCGGTTAGTAACACTGGTTATAATCAGTACGTCTAGTAAAATTTCTACAGCACGAGTATGCGCGCCACACTATTCCCACTCCATGCAGCAGCATGGAGGCTTATCTCCTACTGGAGGTGGCTCGAAGCAACCACCAAATTTCTCTGATGCAAAGAGATCTCGCACAAGAGGTAATCCATCGAAACACGGTCGCCTTGCAACTCAATCGGATCTTCCTCGAGCGGATGCACAGTAATCTACGTACTGCGGATGAACTCATTGGTCGTGTCCGTCTTTCAATCAGGTGGTGTGGATATTCAGTCGCTCTTGAGTGTGCAATGCGCGAATCCAACCCGTGCAGTCAGTTCTTCTCCCTGTCTCGTGAATTGAGCATATCTCATATGTTATTATTCTGTAGATATGTCATTATCTACATTTGATGTAGTTTTGGACTGACCAACACTATTGAAGCACATCATATTCTATGTACTTCACTTAGTGGTTGCCTATGAGTAATTTACACAGTTGTGCAGGACAGTGCACGCAGTTCGGCTCCAGCTAGCAACGGTTGGTGGGTGCTGGGCCAGGTTGGACGCTTGGCTAATTGGCCCTGGGAACCGGAGCTTGTGGCTATCTGAATATTATGTAATGTTTGGCAATCACACAGCTAGCGATGGTTGGCAACAGTCAGGTCCGGACTGGGCGCTCGGCTAATTGGCCCGGAGAACTGGAGCCTCGGCTATTTGAAAGGGCTAGTTTGCTGATGAGGGAGGAAGACCCTGTTAAGTCCGGGTCAACTCCTGAGGGGAATTCCAAAACTTTGGAGTTCTGGACGGATGGGACATTGGCTTCACCTTATGTGGTGCGCCCTTGTCAAAGTCCTGTCCCGTATTTGGGTTGGAGATCGGAGGTAATCAGAGGAGAGTACTAAGTACTCAAGTGAGAGGAAGGAGTAGAGACTAATTTAATATTCGAACTGAAGTGTACAGAGCTCGGAGTTACAGTTTATATACTAAGTCCTATGCAGAGATTACTAAGGAGAACGTTATGATTTCCTAGGTATTGGTAAGAAGATGAGTAAGGAGATCGGAGGAGTTGAACTCCGAGGCTATGCCCCGGTCATAGAGAAAACCGGATACTGCGCACCCTTGCTGAGTCAGGGTGCTTCAAACGAGTAAACAAGGATGACAGAAAAGGAATCTATACTATAATAGGAAAGTCTGATAGCTCCAGGTCATGTTCTCTAGGAGAACACATTGGAGATCGTAAGAAACATGGAATGGAGTTAGGAGTTGCACTTAGTGAAAACTTGGGATATGACAGTATCCCCCTTTTAGGCCTGAACCCCTGAAGGCCTAAGTGGAGGGCCAAGCGAGAACAAAAGATCGGAGTTCAAATTCCGCTGGTCCACACTCCCAGGGTATAAAAACCATTCAGGCGCCGGCTTTGCTTCTCTATCTTGATTTCCTACCATGTCCACTCCTAGCTATGACATTGCTGATCCTACCACCTGGTCCGAGGAGCAGCTCGCCGAAGACGAGGACAACAGTGAGCAACTCGCCAAAACCAAGTACGATGAATGCCGTTGTCGCGTTAAGGAGAAGAAGGAGGCTGAACAGATGGCTTGTGAGGAGGAGGAGAGGAAGGCACATGAGGCCGAGGAGCGGAGGTTGGTGGAGGAATGGAGGGTGGTGGAGGAGCTTGCGAGGCAAAAGGTGTGTGGCTACGTTCTACACTGCAGGCTTGGGCTGACCGGAGTTAGGCGGAGGAAGTCCGCCATCAGCAGTCAGCATCAGCAAACCAGAAATTGGCTGTAGAGTACTTTGGAGCTCTTCACAGCACTACCCAGCTAGGTCTCCCATCCATAGCTCCATAGCAAAAGATAGGGGTGAGCTAACTCATTATCCTCAGTATTAACCTAAGTTGAAACTTTTTTTACACAATCTTTACATATATTTGAGCTTATAACTACAATTTTGGAGGTGTACATACAAATGTGGTGATGTGGTAAGTGAAACAAAGTGTGGGAAAAGTACTGATTTGCTGATGAGTGGCCCAGGGCAAGAAGAGGGCCCTCAAGCGCTTGGAGTGTAAGCAGTGCACAAACCTCAGTCTTGAGTGTGAGCTTGGGACCAGGAAGTCCAAATCATGTGTCGCTTGCCAGCGGGGCAAGCAGAAGTGCAAGTGACCTGGCGAGGAGAAGCCCAAGCACAAGAGGAAGAAGATGTGAGTGGAGGAGGTTCCATCAGAGGCCGTGGGTCCAAGTAAGTCCTAGAGGAGGGTGAGGAAGGCGGAGAGTGACAACGACAGCGAGGCGGTGGACGCTGAGGAGGCCAACACCTCTGCTGCAGCCATCGGAGATGGCTTCGATCGTCTGGACCACTGACTCTGGCTCCAGAACAACCTACTCCGGGAGCTGCTGACGCTCAAGAGTGACGAGATGGCAATTCGGAGGGACAGAGTTTGGATGAGGAACGAGGAGATTGAGCTTTGACGTGAGGAGCTCTCCCTTAAGTGGAAGGAGCTGAAGTTGCTTCAGTGGAGGGTAGAGGTGAAGTACGGGAAGATGAAGAAGTGGGCGGACGTGGGAGTGGGGTGTGAGCATGTGGTGGAGGAGGACGCAGAAAAAATGGTGGAGAAGGAGAAGGAGCAGGAGGAGGTCTCGGAGAAGGAGAAAGGGGTCAACAACAAGGAGGAGGAGAAGGAGAGGAGCGAAGAGTCAGGGGGTGAAGAGGATGCAGACGGAGGTGACGTGGAGATGGGGTCATAGGTAGTCCATTGCCTCCGGTAGATAGTTTTGAATGTGATTGCTTTATTCGTCTGGAGTTGGTGTGGAGTAGTGACTGGAGTAAGCAGAGATTGATAGAGACTTAAACAGAATTAGCTCCTTCAGTTGTGGTAGGGTTGAGCACCACCACAGCCACAGCCACCTCTATGTGGTCTACTGCTTTATCCCTGGCTAGTAACCAATGGCTATAGATCCAGCAGAAAGCCAGCACCAGACTGAGAGAAATGCATATGAATGTAATTACCAAGACTGTAGTATGTTGAGTAGTGGTAAGGGTAGAGTCCATAACGCTTCTTTTGCTAGTGGTATGGTGGAGGCGATTGTTGTGGGAGAGAAACAAGAGCTAAACGTTTAAACAGTGGTTTTTATCTAGTAAAGCGGTATGTAAGTGGGGCTCTGTTCATAGGGCATAAATATGTAATGAGAATCAGGGTTGTTCCTGAACAGGGACATGCCCTGGTTTTTCCAGATATCGGAGATAGAAGTCCTGGACTAACTCGGAGGTGTGTCCTAACTCGGTAGCTAGTAGCCAGGATGTTTCTTTGTCGGTCCCTTCATATCTGGACCATTGGACTAGGTAGAGGAGTTTACAGTTGTGTTGGCGGTGGTCTATCTTAGAGTCAAGGATCTCGGAGATCTCATACTCTGGCTTGCCATCGACTTCGATTGGAGGGGGCAGAGTTTGCGTGCAGTTAGGGATGATATTGGGTACTGCTGGTTCTAATTGGGATACATGGAAGACTGGATGTACAGACTTCATGGTGTCAGGTAGTTGGAGTGTATAGGAGTGGGTTCCTGGCTTTGCAATGACTGTGTATGGACCAAGGTTCTTTTCAGAGAGCTTTTTGGATAGGCAAGTGGAGTGAAAGTACTTTGCCTTTATGAAGACTTGGTCTCCTATTTGAATGTCTGGTGCCAGACTTTGTTTGGCATCAGCAGGGCCTTGGTAACGTTTCTGGGCAGCAGCCATTTCTTCATGAAGGAATTCATGGAGGGAATTTAAGTCGACGGAGTACTTGCAAGCTTGTTCGGAGGTGAGGTCCCTTTCGGGATGGACGGAGATGTTGGGGTGGTAGCCCTTGTTGGCGAAGAATGGGGATACTCCTGTAGTAGCATTTGGAGCGTTGTTGTAGGTGAACTCCACAAGGGGCAGGAGTTCGGACCAGTTGTCCTGCTGGTAACTGCAGTAGATGCGCAGGTACTGTTCCAATGTTTGGTTCATTCGCTTGGTTTGACCATCCCCCTCTGGGTGATAACCAGAGGTGAAGTGGAGTCGGATGTCAAGGGCTTTGCCAAGGGACCTAAAGAAGTGCAAGACAAACTCAGAGCCTTGGTTGGAGGTGATGTGGGAGGGAACTCCATGCTTGGAGAAGACGTGAAGTAGGAAGAGTTTGGCTAACTCCAGGGAGGTGATGGTATCATGTGTTGGGATAAATACACATTGCTTTGAGAGTCAATCTACTATGACTAGGATAGAGGTAAAACTGGAGGATGGAGGGAGTTGTTTGATGAAATCCATGGAGATGGAGTTCCATGGCTTCTCGGGGATGGGGAGTTGCTTGAGGAGTCCATAGGGCTTATGTCTAGGGACTTTTGCTCTAGCACAGGATGTGTAGGAGGAGACATAGTCCTTTATGAAGGTTTGGACCCCTGGCCAAGTATATTCTTGTTGAACAAGCTCTAATGTCTGGTTTTGTCCAAAATGTCCTGAGAGCAGGTGGTTGTGTTTGTATTGGAGGACTCGAAGACGAAGATCATTTGCATCAGGGACATAGATGTGGTTGTCTAGTCGGAGGAAACCTTCGGAGTCAACTGACCAACAGGAGTCAGGGGCTTCAGGAGCAGACATGTGAATGCTAGCCAGTGGATCACTAGGTAGTGCAGTGAGTATATCGGAGTGGAGTTGTTCCTCATTGAACAAGGAACTGGAACGGAGTACAGGAGCTGCTAAGGATGTAGCTCAGAGGGATGATGCGAGCTGCTCCTGGGTAAAGACAGGGCGGAAATTGTGAGGGTTGATGTGAGCATAGTCCTTATCCCCTTCTTTGGGATAGATGTCCCATCAGCGAGTGAGGGCATCAGGCTTAGCTCCAAGGTGTCCAGGGCGAAAATGGATGATCATATTGAACTGAGAGAGGAACTCTGACCACTGAGCCTGTCGGCGAGTTAGGAGCTTAGTCGTCGCAAAGTACTCAAGGTTCTTGTGGTCGGTGACGACGTCGATCGGAGTGCCAGCCCCTTCTAGGTAGTGACGCCAAGTCTGAAAGGACTCATGGATAGCGAGGAGCTCCTTGTCATGAGTGTCATAGTTTAGCTCTGGGGCAGACAAGGTCCAAGAGTAGAAAGCCACAGGGCGGACTTCATCATCTGGGCAACGGATGGAGAGGATGCCAGCAATGGCATAGTCGGAGGCATCGGTCTCGATGATCAGTGGAGCGTCGGGCATCCAGTGTGTCAGAATGGGGGCAGAGGTAAAAGTGTCCTTGAGGGCCTGAAAGGCCGAGCGACAGGAGTTGTCAAAGGACCATGGAGTTCCTTTGTGAGTAAGGCGAGTTAAAGGAACTACAATGTTGGAGTAGTTGTGGATGAAACACCAGTAGAAGTTGGCGAATCCTAGGAAGGACTGGATGTCCTTAACCTTACGAGGTTCGGGCCACTCCTGGATGGACTTGACCTTCTCCAGTGACATAGTAAGACCAGAGGGTGAGAGCTGGTAACCCAAGTACTCAGTGGAGTCAGTGTGGAACTCACACTTTTTGGGCTTTGCATAAAGTCCATGCATGTGGAGCCTACGGAGGACCTCATGGACATGCTCCTTGTGGGAGGCCATATCGGCAAAGTAGATAAGGATGTCGTCCAGGTAGACTATAACGCAAACGTCCAGGAGATTGGCGAAGATTGTGTTGACAAACCGCTGAAATGCTGCTGGGGCGTTCGTAAGTCCGAATGGCATCACCAACCATTCATAGGAGCCATAGCGAGTACGAAAGGATGTCTTCCATTCATCTCCTTTGGCAATGTGGACCAGATGATAAGCATGCCAGAGATCAATCTAGGTGTAGATTTTAGCACGGCTCGGAGCATCGAGGAGATCGGAGATGTGGGGCAGTGGGTAGCGGTCTTTCTTTGTGATCTTGTTTAGTCCTCTGAAGTCAATGCAGAGGCGGAGGGAACCATCCTTTTTGCAGATGAAGAGGACCGGAGCGGCGTGGGAGGAAGAGGAGGGTCGGATAAATCCGATGGAGAGATGCTCATTGAGGAACACTCGGAGGGGGGACTCGAGTTCAGAGGGAGAAAGGGAGTAGGTGGTACCCAGTGGAGGACTAGCTCCTTCTTCAAGTTCGATTTTGAGGTCATGCTTGCAATGGGGCGCTAGAGTGTCAGCTCTTTGCTTACTGAAAACATTGGCGAAGTCATGATACTCCGGAGAGATTGATTTCTTTGGGCTCAGAAGAGGTGGAGCGTAGGTGGGTGTCTTGAGGACAGAGTTGCAGGCTATACTGCACGGAGCCTTCTAGGCAACAGGCCAGAGCAAACGCAGTGTTGAGAATGATGATTATGTCATCATTATTCAGCATCAATTAGATGCTAGATCATGCTTATCTTCTTATCTATCTTATCTCTTCTAGTAAGCATGATTACATATGATCCTATTTTAATGGATCATTACATGTTCTATATGACACTGCTCATGTTTTGCTATTGGCTATTACTAATAGTACGATAAGAGAGTTTACTACCATTGGCTGTTATTGTTCTACATATTTAGAACAACCATACAGATACAAACACAATGTACTGTATATAAGGAGGAGCTCCCACCTAGTCGCTCCTCTAACAGAATATCCATCTCTGTTCTCTTGTACTTGGTGTTTACACTGAGCACTACCTTATCCTTGATTACCACCTCAAGTCTCCTATATCTAAGTGAGTATTCCCACTTAGCTCATTTCCTCTACCATTCGGAGCATTCCACTCTGAAATGCAGGTGTGCTTACTAGTGCAATATGGGGAGCCTTGCGGTCAGAGAAACTTGGTGGATCAGGAGATGGAGTTTCAGCCTTGACCTGAGGGGTTGGAGGCTGTGGAGGAGAGCTCAGCTTTGTTGGCATGGACTGCTCAGTTGAATGGAAAGAGATACTGCTCAAAACCCAATCAATCGACAGATTGTAGCGGGTGAGCCAGTTGTGTTTGAGTACAAGGGAGCAGGAGCCATCCAACAGAGTGACATAAAATGTCATTGGAGTGATATCACCGGTTTCGAAACGGATATGGAGATTGATTGCTCAAGTAATAGTGGAGTTCGAGGTCCCATTGAAGAGTTGGAGTTGTAGCAGAGGCACAGGGTAAGTTGAAAGATTATGGTCATTAATAAATGTTGTATCTATAAAACAATCAGAGGAGCCAGAGTCTATGAGAGCGGAGAACGAAGGAATAGGATAAGAAGCTAAAGAGACGGAGGGCATAAGGGACTTGGGATTGGAGAGAGCGGATGTGTTGAGTCTGATCTCCTTGGGTGCACGGTCAGGTTCAACATGACCTCCTACCCGTGCGGAGTCACGGAGGTCACTGATTATTTTTTGTCTCCGAGGAGACCTCCGGTTGGGTTTCTGGAGCCTTGGTAGAGGCAGCACAAGCTTTGGATGCTCTGGAGGTGGACTTAGGGCATTCCTTGGCCATGTGTCCGCCACTCCCACAGAACATGCAAAGTTTATTGTCAAAGCGCCTTTTGCGTTCTGCAGCAGTGAGTTTGCCGTCGCTTCCTAATTTGGAGGAGAGATCAGGCTTTGGAGTTGTGGAGGTGGCTTTTCCCTTGAACTCCTTGGAGTCCTTGGAGTCTCTCGACCCACCAGAGCTAGGCATGAAGGAGGACGAGATGGAGGGCTTGTCAGAGTTCTTCAAGGAGGAGGTTGCAGGTTTGGCTTGCCGATTTACTTCGGACTTGCGCTCCCAATACCAGGCATCTATGGCATGGGCAAGAGTGCACAGTCCCTCGATTGTTGGAGGCTTGCCAACTCAGGAGATCTCATCCTTGATATGGTCGGGGAGACCATTGTAAAAGTGGTGCTGGAGGGCGCCTCCTCCATAACCTTGGACTTGGGAGGCGAGGCAATTGAACTCCACAACGTACTTATTGATGCGCTGTCCATCCTTCATCAATAGATGGTCTAATTGGTGCTTGGCATCTCTGACCGGATCGTGTGGACCAAAGTTTGTCTGGAGTTCTTTGACAAACTCCTTGTAGCTGTCCATCCAGATTGGACGGAGGTCCGGATCTACCATTTCTAGGAGATCAGGCTCGAACCATTTGAGGGCGATTCCTTTGAGGTATGACTGGGCAAAGGTAACCTTTGCTTGGTCCAATGCAAAGGCTCTGGGTTGGTCTTGAAAATTCAGCTCGCATTGTACGAGAAAGACTTGGAGTTTGTGAGGATCTGTGCCATCGAACTGGTCCGGTTCTCGGACTTTCGTTCGTTGGCTAGACTCAGAGGTGGAGGGACACCGGGAGGACTTGGCCAGACTTTCTATGGCATTAGCCAAGTGGGTGAGGGCGTCTTTGGGTACACGGGCTTCGGGGCTCGTTGAGTAGCTATGGACTAGCTCATCGATGTCATCTTCGTCAGGGTCTCCAGGGTCATCTCCTGGGTTCTCCCCCAGGTCTGCTTGGCCTTCAGGGGGTTCTCCTGCTGCTGGAGTTCCATATATGTTGTCTGAGCGACGACTGGGCGGAGTTGCTCTATTAGCAGGGGTCCTAGAGGGGATCGATGGGGGCAGAGATGAGGGTCTGTTGTGGAGTCCTACAGCGGAGATGGAATCATGTGGTTGCGGACAAGCTGTGAAACTGAAGCGCATGGTGCTAGTATCTCTGAGAGGGATATCAAAGATGGATATACTGCCTCCTTTCGGAGTTGGGATTGAGCCAGCATGGGGGAGCTTTTGTGCTGCTAGCTTTGTCTTTGAGTGGGTATCCATGAGAACTTGTGACAAGTGGGAGTTCAAATATACTGTTAAGTCCGGGTTGACTCCTGAGGGGAATTCTGAAACTTCGGAGTTCTGGACAGATGGGACATTGGCTTCACCTTATGTGGTGCGCCCTTGTCAAAGTCCTGTCCCATATTTGGGTCGGAGATCGGAGGTAATCAGAGGAGAGTACTAAGTACTCAAGTGAGAGGAAGGAGTAGAGACTAATTTAATATTCGAACTGAAGTGTACAGAGCTCGGAGTTACAGTTTATATACTAAGTCCTATGCAGAGATTACTAAGGAGAACGTTATGATTTCCTAGGTATTGGTAAGAAGATGAGTAAGGAGATCAGAGGAGTTGAACTCCAAGGCTATGCCCCGGTCATAGAGAAAACCAGATACTGTGCACCCTTGCTGAGTCAGGGTGCTTCAAATGAGTAAACAAGGATGACAGAAGGAATCTATACTATAATAGGAAAGTCTGATAGCTCCAGGTCACATTCTCTAGGAGAACGCATCGGAGATCGTAAGAAACATGGAACAGAGTTAGGAGTTGCACTTAGCGAAAACTTGGGATATGACAGACCCAGCAAATGCTCACTGTTGCACCTTTGGTGCTACTGCTTGCATTTGTTAATGATTTGGGTAAACACCAGCAAACCCACCTCCTCTGTCTAGTCCTGTGTTGAAGTTACTAGTGTATTAACATTAGTAACAAGTGCTGATCATTTATCTGTCATGCTAAGTGATCATTAGAATAACAATACTAATGGCAGTTGTCTGTCATGCTAACACTTTTCTCAGTTATTAGCAAACTATCCTAATGGCACTAGCTTAATGAACATATTAGTATCAACAACCAATAGTGCTAGTCACCATTCCTAATATACCTAGTATGGAATGAGTGACACATGTCAATGATTAATGATTGATATTTGACATAACACATTTGCTCCTAGTCAATCCTAATTGATCCTATGATCCTAAACATTCCTATTGACAATCTGAACAATAGGAAATGTCATCCATTATTCTGTTGACATACAGTGAGCAACAAAACTGTTGCAATGCCTAACCTTGACACAGTGTACAAAGTGCACTGCAAGCATCTGTGGGAATCTTGCTTGACTTTGGCTGGGCCAAACAAAGTACGAACCCTTGGCTACAAATTGGTCATTTGATCATGTGATTTGATTGAGTGGCTGTGAAGATATATCTATTTTAATATGGTCATGTCACTGTAACAGTTTTGTTGCTTTTAATAGTAAAAGTGAAATCTCAATGAAATCAAATAAAATTTGCTTATATTTGGTCATACAAACAAACATGTATGTAATCCTTCTTAAATATTCATTTTGTGTTGAGTAGGGTATAATTGTTTCTAGATTTGATATCAGCTCTTTTGTAAGTTTCTGGAGCCAAGACATGTTCAGACACACTCATATTGCTACTAGTAATATATTCTCATTTTATCCTGGCCATGGAAAGTCAATGGAGGTTATTAATATAAATATCCTCCTATTTGAATCTAGTATACTATGTACTTTGATATAATGTATGAGATAGAGAATGGTGTTTCAATGGCCAAAATTGTGGATAATAATACCAAATATACCCCTCAAGTTAATACTAATAACTTTTATTTATGAAAGGCTTGCATGGCATTCAAATTCAGAAAACAATCATATTCTCCCTTTTTAACAATATAGAAAAACAGAAATTGAATACATTTATTGGTCATTGCTCATGGCAAACAATATGGAATTAGCTTTAATATATGATAATATGATCCACTAGTCAAATTATATCTCAATATATGTAATATAGATAGGGTTCCTACATTCATTCTGGAATAAAGTATTATAGGAGGAATTTTGTAATTTGTATTCAGGTCTTATAGAAGTCTTTCATGAGCAAATGTTATTGGTGTTGACTTGAGGAGTATATTGGGTATTATTATCCACAATTTTGGCCATTGAAACACCATTCTCCATCTCATACATTATATCAAAGTACATAGTATATTAGATTCAAATAGGAGGATATTTATATTAATAACCTCCATTGACCTTCCATGGCCAGGATAAAATGAGAATATATTACTAGTAGTAATATGAGTGTGTCTGAACATGTCTTGGCTCCAGAAACTTACAAAAGAGCTGATATCAAACCTAGAAACAATTATACCCTACTCAACACAAAACAAGTATTTAAGAAGGATTACATACATGAATAACTACTTGTTTGTATGACCAAATATAAGCAGATTTTATCTAATTTCATTGAGATTTCACTTTTACTATTAAAAGCAATGAAACTGTTGCAATGACATGATCATGTTAAAATAGATATATCTTCACAGCCACTCAATCAAATCACATGACCAAATGACCAATTTATAGCCAAGGGTTTGTACTTTGTTTGGCCCAGCCAAAGTCAAGCAAGATTCCCACAGATGCCTGCAGTGTACTTTGTGCACTGCATCAAGGTTAGGCATTACAACAGTTTTGTTGCTCACTGTAAGTAGGGATTCATCCAATTGTACCAATATTACAGGAACTAGTATCCTTGTCAGCTATCCTGACCTCATATCCTATCAGCATTTGTTACACTTGGTCCGGGTAGGGCGAAGTATAGCCTTAGAAGAACCTGTAGAGACTAAAGACTTGAGCTAGGTGGCCCAGGTGATGGATGGTTGGCTGGGTTTGAAGGGTTGGGCGGTGGTAAGGCACCTCAGAGTCACTAGGCAATGATTAGGTGACTAGGACTATCAATGACCAGACAACCGTTGTTGACTGGACTGAATAGAACCAGGAGACGATCAGTCTGCTGGGGCTAAGGTGACTGAAAGGCTAATGGCCAGTCAGACCGAGGTACTGTTCACAAGACAGTGAACTGGGTACCCAGAGACTAGAGGTTCTAAGGACAAGCTCCTGTTCAGAGCACAGGTGGAGGCTCAAAGAGGTGAGAGATGATGGAGAGAAAGATCAAGTGGATTGCTAGTCTAGAGGTACAGGCGGTAACTCTGAGGAGAACTAGTTTAAGGGAAAAGAAAGGAAAAGGAAAGGTTTATATACCTAAGGTATAGAAACTAACAGAATATGAAAGAACTAATTGTACACAGGAAGTAGTCAGTGAGATGACTGAAGAGAATGTGAGGGAATTGCATGGAATAATGGAATGTCCAAGAAGATGGAGGAAGTACTATGATTAGGAGATGATGATGAGTCATTGGGCCGATGACTAAGAAGAAGTGAATAATTGTAGAAAAAGAAATAATGTCCTGAACTCGTATGACTAAGACAAAGAAAGAAATCATAACAGCATTGTCTCTTTTACAGATCTCTTAGGGAATCAGACACTGCCATATCTTCTGGTACTCTCAGCAAATTATTCAACATCAGTTCTATTCTGGATATTGCTGCAAGGCAAAGAGATCCTAGACTGTCCTCTCCTATATACTCTCCATCTTCCACTCTCCAAGATTATTCCATTGATCCTTATCTGCTTACTGTTCCTCCTCCTCCTGTCATACCTATACTGTCTTTTGAATGGGTAGAATCAACCTCATCATCCTCAGGTGCCACAAGTGGATCAGAGCCACAAGGCATTGCTGGTGAGGACCAACAGTTATCTGTTGAGACCAGGGAGATTAATGTATCATCTATGTAATCTATAGTCTCTTCTTTATCTGAAAGTGAAAAGAGTATTTCTCACTCAACCAGATTGACTCCCTCTAGTAGAGAAATCCCCTGACTCCACTATTCAAATGTTTCCTGAGTCAGTCTCAGAGCAATCATCTTATTCCTCCCATTCTCATTTCTTTCAACTCTGTCCCAATTGGCCTCTTCCTAATCCACCTACTCCACCTTGATCCTCTTGTTCCAGACCTTCTGTCTTAATTTTTGACAAACCATCTATCTCTTCTGAAGAAAGACATATTAGAGAAGTTGTAGAATTCTTCAATGGCATTCCCAACCTCTTCATGCAGAGTCAGGGACTATCTGAATGAATTTTCACCAGGAATCAACCTGTGGAAACAGTTCCAGCTGGTCAACTACAAAGCTCTTATTGAACAAGTAGAAACCACAGATCAGATAGATTCTCTGCATCTCAATTGTCTCAGGAAAGACCCTCAACATCTGGCAGAGGAGAATCAAATGGAACTAGATGAAATGTATTCAGAGATAGAAATGCTGGATGCTACTTTGACTTTGGCCAATAAGGGATCAGGACCAGCCACTCTCCACCATTCACTTCTAGACATCACACACACACAGTTAGTGATTTGAAGTCTGGTCCAGTGTGTTTTTACCTTCCAGATAAGGCAGTTGGACCAGGACCAGTCCTAGAGGTCCAAATGAGGCAACTGAACCACTAAAAACTGAAAAAAACTGGTTGCAACTAGTCTTTTGAGCAACTGGTTGCAGACTGCCAAAAGACTAGTTGCAACTGGTTTTATGTGTGAAACCTGTCCTGCACAAGTGTAAATAGTCTTCATTTAGTGTCTATACATCATATTCTGTCATTAAATATATTAATTTGCAATAATAACACATATAAATCACTTAAAAACCCTCAAAAAACCTTCAAAAAATAGTAAAAGTAGTCAAAAAATCACAGAAAATTAGGGGAACATTGCCTGATTAGGTAGTGTGGCTGTACATAATGAAACTGAAGCTTGTTCCAGTGGTGTGTGCAGTACAATGAAGAGAGTATGTACAGTTGAGACTTACTGTACTTAGCAGAGACTTCTCTTGAGGTATTAGAGTCTAGATTGATGAGGAACAGTTGAAACAACTTTCAATTGATAGAAATAGTTTGTTACAAGTGATCTGAACTTGTATGTATTCTGTCTACTGTTTCATATATAAAAATATCATATATATATCTAGAATTCAGTTTGAGATGACTGAGTTTGATCTATGAATTGTTGTAGGACAATCTATCTATCTATTGTTCTACCAATGTAGACTCCATTATTCTAGTATTAGGACAATGGATATATCAACAGAACAATAGATGACATTTCCTATTCAGTGTTACAATTCCTTTTCTAGCCTTAGTCATACAAGTTCTGGATGTTATTTCTTTTTACTACAATTACTCACTTCTTCTTAGTCATTGGCCTGATGACTCATCATCACCTCCTAATCGTAGTTCTTCCTTCACTTTCTTGGACATTCCATGTGATTCCATCCCATTCCTTTTAGTCACCTTGCTGACTACTTCCTATGTACTATAGTTCTTTCATATTCCGTTGGTTTCTATACCTTAGGTATATAAACCCTCCCTCTTCTCTTCATTTCCTTTCCCTCAAGCTAGTTCTCCTCAGAGTACTCCCTGTACCTCTAGACTAGCAATCCACTTGGGCTTTCTTCCTATCATCCCTTGTCTCTTTGAGCCTCCACCTGTGCTCTGAACAGGAGCTTGTCCTTAGAACCTCTAGTCCCCAGGTACCCAGTTCACTGTCTTGTGAACAGTACCTCGGTCTGATTGGCCATTAGCCTTTCAGTCACCTCTGTCCCAGCAGACTGTCCATCTCCTGGTTCCTTCAGTCCAGTCAACATCCGTTGTCTGGTCATTGATAGTCCTAGTCACCCAATCGTTGCCTAGTGACTCTGAGGCACCTTACCACTGCCCAGGCTTTAGAACCCTCTGCTCTAGCTGACTGCTGTCGCCTAGTCTCAAGTCTTAGCCTTAGTCTTTAGCCCATTACAGATTCTTCTGAGGCTATGCTTCGCCCTATCTGGACCAAGCATAACAAAAGAACTAGCTTCCCTCAACATGACTACCTTTATGTAGTTCGCCCACCATTTCACACAGACCCTCAGTCAACCCCACGTGGGGCACCTATTGTACTCCTTGACATGAGTCAGGAGAATCCTTAGACACCTTGCCTCTAACAGAACTCGAACAATCACCCGAGACTGCTTGCCCCCTAGATTTACCCACAGACATCCCCATTTCTTCTGTTGAAGAAACCGACTACATCGAACAACTTGCTGATCAACTTGATCAAACTCTAGACCTCCCCTCAGAACCCACCATAGTACATGTCTGTTAAGTCTGGGTCGACTCCTGAGGGGAACTCTGAAACTCCAGAGTTCTGGATGGATGGGACGTTGGCTTCACCGTATGTGGTGTGCCCTTGTCAAAGTCCTGTCCCGTATTTGGGTCGGAGGTTGGAGGTAGTCAGAGGAGAGTACTAAGTACTCAAGTGAGAGGAAGGAGTAGAGACTAATTTAATATTTGAACTGAAGTATGTACAGATTATGAGTACACTATTTATACGGAGATCAG
>JBBPMY010000488.1:0-15270 GCA_038090615.1 Phylloporus gajari
GACCGTGCAAGGACACGCAAGATGAGGCAGGCAAGGGTGACCTTGATTGGGACATGGTGGTGGTAGAGAGTCAAGAGAAGTGTGGACCTGTGTGGACAAGACGCGACGCAGTAATTAGTATTACCAAATATGAAAATGAGGTATAAAAGGAAAAGGATTGACGTAAACTCTAAACTATGGTGAGCTAATCTAATTGGCTTTGTTATTTTTCTGACTTTATTCAGTTTTTTCTATTGCTTTCTTGTTTATCTTTATTTGTCTTTTTTGTTTGTTAATGTGGATCACCACAATGTCAGCTGATGCCATGCGTCAAGTGTTGAGACTTTATACGCGCTCATGCGCCGTCCACCTTGCAAGGCAGATGACATATGTCGCGTACTCCTTGCAGGTCAAGGTATCAATCTAGAGCCTTGAGCTCTTTGCAGTTAGTGCTCAGTTCCCATGTGGAATCCCCCAGATTCCAGCAAACAAGTAGTTCCACAGCATTGCCATCCCATTTGTGTGCGACGACTTCATTGACCAGCCATTCAGTGCTGGACTCGTTGCCCACGTCATAGAAGACATGCACATCTCATTTCAGGAACATCCCGTCGTCACTCAACTCATATCATTGCAATCAATTGACATGAAATCTAGGGTGGATGTGCCATTTGCACAGTTCTTCTGGCATGTCCAGCATATACGTCTCAGTCGTATGGTCAACCTTGAGGATCTTCATCGGTCCTATGTACCTAGGTATTAATCACCTAGCATGCCCCTTGGGCATCGTTAAGTTTTGTGTCGACAAGTATACCAGGTCTCCAACCTGGAAGGTTCCTCCATCGTTACACCATTTGTTGGTGTGGTACATTTGGAGAACTCGACTCTTGATGATTGCATCATGCGCTATCTCCAGGTTTTCCCTGGCGCGTTGTACGAATGTTCGTATGCCTGGAGCTGATGATGTTCGGCCTTGGTCCAGCTGCTGATTCAACATGGGCATGTACCTGTACGTCAATTTGAACGGTGCAAAGCCTGTCAAGCTGCTGATGCTCGAGTTGATGGCGAATTCAACCATCAGAACCTTCTCGACCCAGTCTGTTTGGTCTGGCCATACTGCAGCCCTCAGGATCTGCATAACATTTTGTATCGCGCACTCAGAGGCACCGTCTGTCTGTGGGTGAACCGCAGTTGACATCAATAGTTTCATCCCAATCATGTGATGCAGCTCGCGCCAGAACGTCAACATGAATTTGGAGTCATGATCTGAGATGATTGTCTCTGGGAGTCCATGGAGATGAACAATCTCCTGGATGTATTTGACCGTGAGCTCAGATGCTTGGACTGTTGTCTTCACCGGGATCAGATGAATCATTGATGTCAGTCGACACAGTACTACCCAAAGGTAGTCGTAGCCGTCACTTGGCAGAAAAGGACCTACAAAGTCCATTGCAATTGAACCCCAAGGTTGCTTAGGCATGGGCATACTGTGCAAGAGTCCCTTGGGTAGCTTGTTTTCTCCCTTGGTTGTTTGGCAGGTAGGGCACGTCCTACAGAATTTTTCGACTTCTTGGCCCATCCTCGGCCACCAGTACCATCTGCAGATATAGTCCATGGTCCTTTGTGAACCAAAGCGTCCCAACGTCTTATGCGTGTTGTCAATGACCATTGTGGTCAGGTTGTCTCCCTTGTACTTTGTGTGGGGGAGACATAGTACTTCCTCATCCCCACGATTTGTCATGTATATCATTCCATCCTTCAGCTTGAATGTTGAGTAGTGACTTGGTTGCACAAGTATCTTTGTTAACACAGGGTTGTCCCTGTACGCCTTGCAGATCACCTCCAGAAATTCCAGGTGATCTTCATACCTGATTGGCGAGGTTTTCATTGCCTCGGCGGATTTGAGCATGGTGGGATCCTCCTCCACATTGGTGCAAGGGGTGTCCTCCGTGGTCCTTTCCTTGACTGAGGCCATTTCCTGCGCCTCCGATACACGTGCTTCTCATTTCTCAGCGAGTCTTTTACTCTTACGAGGGCTCTCATCAGCAAAACCGTAATTTTGGCACATTATGTCACAGCTGTCACATATGTTACAGCATTGTTACAGCAGTTTACAATACTACAGTCCCTTAAGTATGGCAGCCTCACAGCATTACATGCACCACAGTACAGCAGCACACACAGTTTACAGGACTACAGGGCCGACAGCATGCAACAGTGACCACAATCACACAGCACCACAGACAGACATTGCACGATAGCAGCCACAGCAAGCTCAATAATATATATACTTAATAGCACATCGTACTATATCACGCCAGTAAAATGCAACAGCAGATGTATTTTGCATTACAACATGAAAGTATGTATGGTATCTTCAAAAACAAACAAATCGACACCTGCTACTACACAGTTTGATCTATAGAAACCATGTAAGAACACGTATCAAAGTAAACCGGTGGCCATACCTTCCGAATGGCTGACATCACTTGACATGCGGCGCTGTTTACGAGTGGAGGGCAAATCAGCAAGAGAGATGCCATTCTTACGAATCGCATTGCGAAGGTACCCAAGGTCGCACTCAGTTGTATCCAGTTTTTTCTGCGCCTGGTCCGCCCAAAACCTATACAATTCACTGATTGCTGCGTTTTCATCCAGTTGAGCAAGAATGATATCTTGTTCCAACTGACGGACTTGGTGTTGAGCCCTCGCAATGTTGAGGAGAAGACGCGCCTCTTCTCTTTCAGAGTCTTCGTCACTCGTGCTATCGTTTTCGGTTCCATTGTCTTTGACCTAGGACGATTAGAATAGATGCAGGAATAGATACTTTTGCTTACCTCCCCATGATTAATGTGAATTGAAGACCCTTGGATCAACGGTGATGAAGGTGTGAACGACGCACACAGTTTTGAAGGTTGGCGGGAGTGGCTTGGAAGCGGTGTCACAATTTGAGACAGGGATCTTGGTGTTTTGAATGCGCCAATTGCCAGCGGTGTTCCCTTCTCCAGATGGGAGGATGACAGGAAACTTCTCGAGACAGAGATAGATGGGGAGGACAGTGGGACCAGTGAGTTCGATGGGTTGGAACTGACAGGCGTACTGGGAACAGTGGAGTTCTGGAGTTCTGTACCATGAGACGCTTCGCCAGAATCTGAGCTATACCCCAGGGCTGACATTGTGAGACGAAAATGCGAGCATAGAATGGTGATTTGAGAAATTTGAGGCTTGCGATGTTGATCCCATGTCTGTCGCACAGCTAGAAGTCTGAAGGTAAGATTATGTGCTGATCACATATTCGACTTGTCACTTACACGTCTTGTTACACGCTATCACCACACCCTCAAGTCAGTTTCACAGTTGAATGTTGATCTGTGATGGATTCAACCAAGATCCGAACGGCCAGTGGGTTCAACCACCTTTTTTCTCAATCAATCATTCGCATACATCATCAATACCAGGAAATTGCATTCGTACTCCAACTCCCGCATGGCCAATACGCACTGTACTTGAGTACGACTGGCTACAGGCCCCACCCCTCATCCCGCATCTTCCATCATTGCTCTCCAATACATTTGCAGAAGCAGGGAGAGCCACTGGCTCCATCTACTATCTCGCTCACCATTTCCCTGTATGCCGACCTCAAACCCCTCCGCGTATTCCTCCCACTCTTGCCATCATCACAGCATGGAGAGAGGGTACATCATTGAATGGAGTCGTCCATCCCGTTGGCCATCAAACTTGATGGCCTTTTCGGTCTAAGATGCGCACCTTATGCGAAAGACCCAAGTAATTTCCCCCCAGAGGTAGTAGCCGTAACTCACCAATGACCCCGAAGTGCTAACAGAGAAACGCTAGACAGAAACCTCAACTGATTTCTTCATGGACAAGAAGGGCAATGTGAGTGTACAGCACAATCGGAGACCCACTGCGAGACTGGCATCTGTATGTAAGACCATTCCTTCTGAGGGCTCATCCGCCATATCCCTTGCCTTTTCATCCTCGCGCTAACCTCAAACCTCTCCCCATTCCCCTCTCACATCAGCCCACGACATCGTCGCAGCATGGAAAGAACGCACACCAGTGGAAATCCCGCAATCTTCCAGAGTCGTCAATTTTGCCAGTCGTCCAGCCTGATGGTTGTTTTTGCCTACGTAGGTGTGCCTCGGAGTCCGACAGAGCCAACGACCCCGAAGAGTGTCAGTAGCAATATTATCCCTCCTCCTTTCAAGACGACAGAGCTGGGAGCTTATGCGCGAGAGAGTTGCGCGGTTTGTGCCAGCCAACCTTTCCCTTGTTTGTTTGCGCTGACGACTTGCATGGCTGCTTAGAAAGGAAAGCTATGGTACCTGAACGTACTTGCGAAGTACGCATCACCCCGCCCTCCACTGGAAAAGCTAAAGCATGTCCTCCATCCGAAATTTCAGACAACAATTCTTTCTCTGCAGGTTCGAGGACGTCGTCTGATGCACGCCGGACTACAACTGGTATTGTGACTGACAAGACTACTTTCGAATTCACTTCTGGCGGCTTGAACACGCAAATTATTCTGTCAACACTTTTGTATCGGCACATGGAGTCCAGCTCTTCTCTTGGCGACTCACATGATGGATCATATACCTACATCAGCTACACATCAACCTCTCCATCCTCGCTGTCCAGGAGCCCCAGAATTCGAAGGAGAGGTTACAGCAGGAGCTTTGTTTCAGAGAAAGAGAATGTGATGTCGGGTTACACAGTGTCGCACAGTCGCTCCACGCTAAGCACTTGGACAAGAAGCCGCTCCACTACACCGACTCCCGCTCCTTCAACTGGGGCTTTATCTACTCTTGAGATCCCAAATGGTTTGAGCAGCGAAGGGTATGAAACAGCCCACTCTCCATCCACTGCATCTTTCAAGTTGTTGCCCTCAATACCTTCTGAAACCGACCATGCGACCGTCAAACAATGCAAAACCAAGGCCTCCACTGAATTCCAGACAGCAGAATGACGCATTTCGGATACCTCAACAGAATATGTAACTGCGGAGAAATGCAAAACAGAAACCTCAACTGATTTCTTCTCGGCGAAGTGTAAAATGGAGACAGAAACAGAATTCATCACAGTGGCACTTTGCAAATACGAGCATACAATTCAGTCAGAAACCCACTATGAGACTGCATCTATATGCAAGACCATTCCTTCTGAGGCAAGCACACCACACTCGTTGGTTGCCGATCTCCCCGTTGAAAGAGCACCAACACCTCCACCAAAGACACCTTCAGTAATTCGTTCATTACAGTCTCCAGAGTCAAATGTCCTTCCAGACATCATTCCCGAATTTGTACCCCTTCCTCCTTCAGAACTCAGCCTTACCGTGTTGAGTGTGAGCCGGGACCTCGAGCTGGAGCATCCTGAAGCACCAGCGGTTCCTCCACCATCAATAGTGAGCACCAGTGACCTCTTGATCACCTTACCATCAACCTTCGGGTCAAGCTCTGAAGACAAGTCATCTCGGATTCCAACAGTCTCCAGCACGGAGTCCTCTGCATTTGTTATGAGTGATATTCCAGTGAGCGAGGAGAGCATCCCATCCCTGGCGCCATTGGTGACTAGCAAGTCTTCCCCTTCCATCCATCCATCACAATGGGCCTCAGAAACCGACATTTCATACGACTCCTCGCACTTACAACTGACACCTCTCACGAAGGCGCGTCCACTACAAGAAGGGAGTGATGTCTCTGAAAGGTCATCTATGTGTCCTAGCGTTTCTCCGTTCTCAAGTTTCGGAAGCCTGACAGACGTGACCGAGACAATCACCACTTCAGTCGTAGAGTCAACGCGTCTTCTACCTCCAATGCCGCCACCACTCCCCCTGCCACCTCCGCCCCTTCTGCCTCTGCCTCCACCTCCCACACCTGTTTCCTATCCCGTTTCCTCACCATCTAGCAGTCCAACACCCTCGCTGACATCCACAGCGTCTTCATCTTTGACTCACACACCATCCACGGTGTCAAGCGTTTCCAGCCTTTCAATGAGCATAAGTCTGGCAGATGTTGATGTTAGGTCACTTGCTGATGCTCCGGCCCTCTCTGAGATATCCACCGTACCCTCTCTTTTGTCGAGTCTTCGTAGTCCAAGCATCAGCTCTGTACATTTGGTGGGTCCTCTTGATATTCTGTGCAATTGATGTTCTCATTCCTTGTAGGAACCTCACCTGATGATTGCGCCACCCTCTTCCCCCGCCCCTCTGTCTTCTGTCCCTTCCCCTACCGTTAGTATTAGCACTCCACAGACCAATCTACCCTCAATCCACCCACTGGAGACAGAATCAGCACACACGGAAACTGAACGTGCTGAAGTCATCATGCACGAAATCGACCAGCTTCTCCAGCACATCCACGAACTCGATCATTTTGGGGGCCAAGAGACTCACAAAATTTCCGAAAATGTTCGCATCATTTGAGATGAATTGTATGATCTCTCGGACTATGCACATGCGCTTGGTTGCAACAGAGGTTACAACAGAGAGAATCGTCGTCCCAGAACGTACAGTGTCCCTGCTTGTTCCCCATTGGGACTAGTCTGTGGGTGCCATTACCGACCACAGGGACCAATCTGTTATTGCCATCACTGACCATAGGGATCAGTTGGTGAGCGCTAGGAGTGTCGTCTCTGAGCCCAGGCCTGCGCCAGTTGGACCTCAATTACCACGGCTCAGTTTGGTCCCAATCGAGGTTTCACCGCCCCCTGTCAGGTCTCCGTCACTCAGCTCAGTGAGCTCATCTGTAATGTCATTCTCATCCTCCCACCACTCGGAAGAATTTAGCCCTTTGGAGACGGATGAAGAGGATATCGTGATGCCTGCGCCTTCTCCTGGCTGGCCATCAGAGCCATCGTTGCCTTCATCTGAGCTCACGCCTTCAATTATCTCGTCTTCCGAATCATTGCCTGGATTAACCTTTCTCTTACTTCGTTGTTGGCCTCTCCCTCTCCTCTTACGTCTCCCCCTTCTCAGCTGGATCAGCGAATGGCACAAGAGGAAATACAGACCATAATAACTGAGGAAATAGAGAGAGAAAGAAAGTGCAGGGAAGAGCTTGAAGGTTCAATCACGGAATTGGAGGATTCTCGAGCTGACACGAATAGTATACTCTCTCACTGGAGGGATATGGTATGAGGACGGGACCGGAGTTGCATTCCTCTTCACATGCCTGCACCTCACCAAGCGGGTCCTTCGTTGGATGAACAACTGATGGAATTACTGAATCTATGGCCTGTACTAGTTCTACCCACCTGCTCCAAGGCTGTCCAGGTCCCAGTCCCCCCACTCTGAGAACCAACTGTGTGGTCTCTAGAGAGGTTGCACCGACTGCTTCACCCGCCGTGTCCAGTTAGACGTCCCCCTACACTCCACCCTCCAAGACCTCCAAGACTGGAAGAACCGTTAATTCGTGAACCTTCTGTTGTTCTTGAGCCTACTCCGGAATCTCCATGCACACCCAGTCCTGCTCACTTTACGCATGACCCCCCACTAGGTCGAGTAGGCATTCCAGAGCAGACACTAGTGGTATGCCCTCCTGGGGAATCCTTAGTTTGTTCACAAATTCTCCTCACAATTTATCTTGACATTGTACTTTGGTCACCCGAGGGTTTGTATGGTGACCTTCATCCCCTTCCTAGTGCTCTGGCACACTTGGGGAACAATCGTGTTCCTCGTGGATCTTCTAGTTGGTATACACTGGTACATTGTTTTGTTCATTCTGGATGAGCAAAACTCAAGTATCCTGTATCTAGGGAGTGCCACCACTGGATGCGGTAGATGGCTGACCTTGACGACCAGGTGCTAAGCCCCAAGGTCTAGGTTATATTCCTATGCAACTAGGTCCACCAGTGGACAAGACCTACGGTAGTTCACATCTAACCTCGACACCAACACACGACTCTATCCATATGTCATCCAGTATTTGTGTCAACACAGATAGCAGCCCAACCACTGAGTTATTCAACCACATTCATCACCACTTGCCTATCTTGTCACTCTTGCCTCATCTACTTGCCATCATCTAGCTCCGTTTCTGAATTTAACTGTCCACGACATACCTTCTGGTGAACATCCAGAAGAGACCCCTGATCACAAATACATTGTATATGATCAAGCTCCCAAGGCCTTGTTTGTAGCCCCTCCTTTTGTGTTGACGAAAAGATCGGCAAGTATATTGAGGATCGCAAGCAGGACTTTCTTATTAGGTCTTCCTGCAGTTGTTTCACCAACTGTATCACAAGAATGATGCGTATCAGCATTTAGCCTTTCATATTTCTTTTCTTTAGTCGCACATATGTTATACACCTTCAGAGCTGGAGGATTCTCAAGTTGATCTAAACTGCTTACATTCTCGTTGAAGTGAGGTAGTGCAAGAATGGAACAAGGCCGCTTCTCTGCCTGTGAGCCTGCACTCCGCCAAGCTGGACTCTTGTTAGACAAACAATTCATCCTTCCGCTCATCCATGGTGCGCCTCACTCTTTTTTACATTGTGATTTCCCCCTCTATGCACACTAGAGCTCGTTTGCAGTCTTACCACTGAGCTATCCAACCACACTCATTGCCACTTGCCTATCTTGTCTCACCTACCTTGTCTACTCCACCTCCTTTTCCGAACCCAACCAATGATCCACTCTGACCTAGTATGTAAAACTTTGGGGATTTCAGAAGTTGAAGTCTCATGGAGACATATCAATGATCTTCCTATGTATTCATGTAATTGTCCACATTAGCACACTGCCAAAGACATCCAAGTGCTAGATATGTAGCAGAGCCCTTGGGAAATTGATTATCGTATCCAAGCAAACTGATACAAAGTTGTCACACACCCTCTCAATGCAATGCCTCATTGTCCCAGGTGCTACAAACCTTTTGCGAACGACCAAGGCATCACATTTCATCTCGCCCAGCCAAACTGTGCATGTAGGGCAAATTCCCCTGTTGAGAGGGTTATTGTTGATGCCCGCCAGTACATTGACACCTTGGATTCCGCGTCTGGGAGAGATGAATATGCAGACTCGCTACCTCACAGATATCCTGGTGGGGATGATTTTTCTGTCCAACAGGACATAGAAGGCATCAAGGAAGATCCTGCCGTGCAACAGCTCAGCATGGACATGGACAGCAATCATTCTGATGATGTATCCATGCTGCCCGCAATAGAGTTGGGGCAATCTACAGATCAGATGGTCAATCGACACCCCAGCGCTGGACGAGTTGAAGGAAATGGACAGACCTTCCTCGCTCACTTCGAGCTGGATGGGTTCTCAGCCCATCGCAAACTCAACTTATACTACCCTTTTTCTTCCTTTCAAGACTGGCAAATGGCAAATTTTCTCTTGACCTCAAGGCTCAGTATGAGGGCTATTGACGACTTCCTGTCCCTTCAACTGGTATGTTCTCCTATCTCGAATAATCATTTTTCAATTTCGTCTTTCTAGACAAAAATGCTACCACTCTCGTTTTCATCTGCAAAGGAACTACGCTCTTGCACAGAAATGCTCCCTTTGGGACCGGCTTGGAAGTTTCAAGTCATTCCGACCATCCACTCAACAAGACAACCAGTCCAATTATACTATCGTGATTCCCTGGAATGCATTGAAGCATTATTCAACCATCCACTATTCACCCGTGAGATGGACCTTTCCCCATACTGTTTATACACCACCGCAGAACGAATTGTTCACCTGTACACGGAGTGGATGAGTGGTGACTTGGCATGGGAAATGCAGGTACAGATTCCGTTGCATGCATTGTATCCTGAGAGCTAACGTTATACTAGTCTGCGATAGAGGGAAATGGCGGTACAGTTTGTGGCGTTATCCTATCCTCTGACAAAACCAATGTAACCAATATGTGTGGAGGTTGGGTTGCACACCCACTACTCATTAGTCTCACCAACATCAAAATGAAGGTTCGCAATAAATCCTCAGCGCATGTGTTTCTTCTACTTGCCCTACTACCCATTCCCAAGTTCATCCATCACCAAACCCAAATCTGTTCAGTCCTAGAAGCATGGCTGTATCATCAATGTTTAGACATTATCCTTCAGCCCCTGAAGACGGCAGCCTGGATTGGAAGGATGATGTCCGATCCCCTTGGGAACTTGTACTATTGTTTCACTCCCCTCATCTCTTTTATCCTTGATACGCCTGAAGCAGGTTTGGTGTCCTGTGTATGCAGTCAAACCTCTCCCGTCTCTCTCACAACTTACAATGAACTTGGAGATGTGAATCCACATCCACGTTGAACAGGTGCCCATACTTTGACGCAGCTGCAGTCAATCGACATGGACCCTGAAAAAGTTGAGGAGTACTTCACTGAATGTGAACAATACCATCTCAATGGAGTTTCACATCCTTTTTTCTGGGATTGGGCTCTTTCCTGTCCTTCACAGTTCCTGACACCTGAGTGTCTGCACTACTGGCATGGTTTTTTCTGGAATCATGATCTCAGATGGTGTACAAAAGCACTTGGTGCTTACGAATTAGACTTCTGTTTTTCGTGCCTTCCCACAATCACTGGCCTCTGTCATTTCAATCAGGGTGTTACAAAGTTGAAGCAAGTCACTGGGCGGACACAGCGAGATGCAGAACGATACATTGTAGTCGTATTGTCTGGTTACTGCAACACCAGCGTTATTACTGCGATCCAGGCATTGATGGATTTCTGCTATCTTGCCCAGGCCCCAGCAATATCCTCCATCACTCGTGACAACATTGCTGCTGTGTTGGCGTTGTTTCATGAGCACAAGCATTCAATTCTAGAACAGGGCCTCTGTTATGGCAGACAAACCGATGCACCACTTCAACACTTCAACATTCCAAAGCTGGAGTTTATGCAACATGTAGTTCCAAGCATCAACAATGTTGGTAATATTATTCAATGGACTGCAGATATCACAGAACACACCCATATTGAGGTCGTGAAGGATCCTGCAGCTAGGACCAATAACATGAACTACAAAACTCAAATTTGCTGCACTCTCGATTGCGACGAAAAATGCCACCTTTTCAACACTGCGATTACACTCTCCCAGCGGTCTAGACGTACAGAGGAACATGATGGTTTGGACTTGGACCCAGAAATTGATGACGAAAGGGACAATGAAAATTTGGAGGAGGAGCTATGGTCACCGCGACGCAAGGAAACTAGCATTTTTACTGCCGTGGGGCAACTCCTCACAGCCCCACTTGGCAGCGTTCCTTATCCTTTTCAAAAATTTGTCACTGGTCCAACAGCTTTCCAGCTCACACGTCACCCCTCCATCCGCCGCATTTCCATTGATGAAGCGGCTATTAGGTTTGATCTCCCAGACCTGCAAGGTGCCTTAGGGGACTACCTCGACTGTGAAGGGCCCTTTGGTCAGAGTTTTCATGCCTTCAGTCGCATGAGAAGATCACCAGATGATGTTCTGCTTCCATTCAATGAACTTGGGGTGTGGTACAAGGCCCGTTGTTGAGCATACAATGGTTCAGCGAGATAGAATGCTGCTACACACCGTTGTGTTGAGTTGTTGTGTTTGATAGACACACACGAAGGTTTTGGAACAAGAGTTAATTGGAACTCAGCTGTGGAGTTCGAAATATCTATACTACTGGTATGATTATATAATCTACCTAATTAGGGGTATGAACTACGATGCACTATCTCGTTCAACACTCCCCCTTGCTAAGCTGCTGGTCTTTTAAGGCATGTAAGCATTAGAGTATAGTGGAAAGTATGGTTAGGAAGAATGAAATCTAATAAATTCTGAGTCCCAAGTCTGATCTGAATTGTTCGAACTTTATACAACCAAGATTCTTGGTGAACATATCTGCAGGATTAGATGATCCATCGATGAAGAAAATTTCAATGGTACCATCTTTGACCCAGTCTCTTACTACATGCCATTTGATCTCAACATGTTTGTTTCGAGTTTCAGTGACTGGATTGGATGCCATGAATATGGATCCTTGATTATCACCGCAGATAGGGATGGGTTTAAGATTATACCCAAGTTCTCCAAGTAGTTGTTTTATCCAAACAACCTGTCTGCTACAATCTGACAGGGCAATGTATTCAGCTTCAGTAGAGGAGAGGGAAACGCACTCTTGTTGTCGCGATCTCCAGCTGAAAGTACAGTTGGCTAGTTTGATAAACCAGCCTGTCTGAGAGCATCAAGTATTTGGATCAGATGCCCAATCTGAATCTGTACAAGCCATAAGACCAGATCCTTTGCCATCATTGATGAGAGCATAGTTTTGAGTACCGAGTAGATAGCGGCAAATGTATAGCGCTTTGTCTATATGCTCTTGGGTAGGGTTGGTGGCATGTTTAGATAATGCTGTAACAGCATATGTGATGTCAGGGCATGTGCCAATCATAAGATATAGCAGTGATCCAATTATAGTTTGGAATCGTGTTCGTAATTCAGGATTTGCAGGTCCATCATGTTTCAGAGGATAATATCCTTGAGGTAAGGGAGTGGGAGTGGATTTTGCATTAGTTAGGCCAAATCTCTCTATGATCTTTTCAAGATACGCGCATTGATTGACTAGTATCTGATGATCTTTACGCTGAATGCGCATGTGGAGAAATTCTTTAGCTATGCCAAGATCCCTGCATTCCCATTTTTTCATGAAATGTTCCTTAATCTCATCAACAATGGATTTAGAGGGACCACAGAATATGGCATCGTCTACATAGACTATGGCTACTACCATGTGAGAGCCTTTCCTTTTATAAAGGAAGATGCCAGGATCAGATTTCAGACGTTCAAATCCGAGTTCTTTCATGGACTCATTGAGAGTATTCCACCAGGCTAATCCTGCTTGTTTAAGGCCATATAAGGCTTTCTTTAGACAAAGGACTTTGCCTTCTAGCCCAGGGATTTTAAAGCCTTCAGGGAATTCCATGTAGATCTCTTCATCTAGATCGCCATATAAATAGACAGATCTTACATCTACGGCTTCCATGTACCATGATTCCAGTGCAGCGAGAGCCAACATCAGTCTGACTGTCTCATATCATACAACTGGAGAGAAGATTTGGTCAAAGTCAATGCCTTCGACCTGAGAGAATCCTTTTGCGACTAATCGTGCCCATTTACGTCTGTCTGGTTTGATGTCAAATACCCATCGATTTCTGATGACTTTGTGATGTTTGGGTCAATCGACTATGTCGAATATGTCTCATTTCTTTAGCATCTCAAGCTGCTTGCAACATGCAACTTTCCATTCTTCTTGGGCTGCAGCAGGTAGGTTTTGAATATCCTTAAATGTCCATTCGCGTATGGGTTTAGCACTTGGATCCATGGTATCATGCGAAATTGCCTTGGAGAGCAGATATTGAAGGAAAGATACTCCCCCTTCACGGCTTAGCTTCTCAACCTCATCCCCAGAATTATCTTCTGTGGGGGGAAAAACGGACGTGGAGTGACCCTCTTGAGAAGGTTCTTGGGGAGGTGAGCCGGGAAATTGACCAGGTATATCTGATCCCTCCACACGCTTCTTCCACTTAGACTCTCTCTCAATGTCCTTAACCTGCTGTACTGGATGGTCATCACTATACACATTGTCAGGTCTGTTAGGGACGTGACGTTCTCTGCGAGGTCTTTGGGGGACTGCAGGAACAGCTGGGATAGGGGCATGAGGAGGAGCGCGCTGCTTATGTGGCGCAGTGGGAGGAGGTGGACGTGGTCCTTTAGGCGATGGAGTGCGAGGAGGACTAGGAGAGGATGGACGAGGAGATGGTGGACGTGATGGATTGGTTGGTTCAGCTGGAGGTGCTGTTTCGATGGAATTTGGAAGAGGAACTTCCACTTCTTCAGGTGGGGCTGTGACCTGTGGCTGTGGGCGACGCACCTGAGGTTTATCGCATTTGGGGAACAATTGCTCATCGAATAGAGCATTTGCAGATGTGAAAATAATATTATTAGGAGATCGCATAAATAGGAAGTTGGATGTATTTCCGGGTGTGACACCTAGGTACACCATGAGTTCAGATTTAGGGGCCAGCTTATTGGTGCGAACATCTTGTGGGATGTGAGCGTACGCTCCGCAACCAAAGACGCATAGGTGGCTTATATCTGGGGACTGCAAGTGCAGGAACTCATAGGGGGTATGCCAATTATGATGTCTTAAGGGTGTACGATTGTACAGGTGTACAGTGTGATCCCAACTAAACTCCCACCAAGATTGGGGCAAGCATGCTTTGAGTCTCATGGCTTCAGATTTGTCCATGAGAGTGCGCATAAATCTCTCAGCGTGCCCGTTCTGTTGTGGGGTATGGGGAGCACTTTGGAAAATGCGAATCCCGTTGTCGAGTAATAACGTATTAAAGGCTTGAGATTTGTACTCTCCCCCTGCATCGGACATTCATCCTTTGATTGTGGCATTGAATTGGGTCTTTGCCATAGCAATAAATTGCTTGGTGGCCTGTAGTGCTGCATCTTTCGAGTGCAAAAGTTTAGACCAACCAAAGGAGGTGTGATCATCGAAGAAGGTGATGATATATTTGTAGTGATGATAGGATTCAATGGGAAATGACTTAATGTCAGAGTGGATAAGCTCAAAAGCCGTTGAGGCTCGTTTAGAGTCAGGCAAGAATGGCCGGTTAGGCATTTTTCCTTGGGCACAACCAGGGCACAAGGGTTCTTCCTGAGGGAACTGAATGGATTCAGGAAAGCTGCGAGTATGTTTTTGCGCATGTTTGAGGATCTCTTTTGAAGGATGACCAAAACGTCGGTGCATGATGTCATAATTAGGGGCAGATTTCATGAGGTTGTGCTTTAGAGAGGGTATATCCTCAATGGTGTACATGTTGCGGCCCATTCTGCCAGGAATAAAGGGGGCAAGAACAGTACCGTCACCATATAGCATTTCGAGGCGGTTAACATCACCACGAATTTTTGCACCAGCATGAAGTAGTTGGCCCATAGAGACAAGTCGGACTCCTGAATTTGGGATGTGTCCAACATCATAGAGTTTAAGTATATGGGGATGATTGGAATCGTCTAGCCATCGTATGAGGCATGTACCCGTGCCTACAACATGTAAGACACCAGAGGCTGTGAATACAGGCATTTGGTCTTCCTTTTTCAAGGGAGTATAAGTGACATAGTCACTTCGGTCAGGGGTGAAGTGCATTGAAGCACCCGAGTCTAATATCCATAATGGATTTGGGTTGGTACATCTCTCACACTTAGATTTCGAACCATGTGCACAGATCTCAATGTCCAATGAATTCATATCTACAGGTACAGAAGTATGTACAGTAGACAGAGTGCAGT
>JBBPMY010000489.1:0-15261 GCA_038090615.1 Phylloporus gajari
GCTGTGACGCCCTGTTTAATTGTATCAATGTGCCGCTTCGGGACTGTGGCGAGTGTGATGCTGTAAGTTGCTGTAATAATGCTGTAACACGTGCGACGGCTGTGGTAAAATACGTGATTTACTGATGATTACTATACCAACCTGTTTGGCAGGTTATTACTTCGTTTCTGAATATGGTTGCAGGCAAGATACTGATCTTTCTTCAGCCACATCACACAAGTCATATGGTGGTTTCAAAAGGTCTGTACGGCGATCGGTAGTAAGTACTTTACACTATAATCTAAGCTGTCTGAAAGGATGCCTTCAACCAAGATCAGGACATCGTATTCATATCTTGCAGTGCGATGATCTCAAAACCAGCACAGCACATGAAACACCTTTTCAATGTCGAGATATGTGTGCTTGTCACAATCCCACTTTAACTGAGTTTAGTCTTGTAGGATGTGGAAGAGATCACGGAAGATGGCGCTCCATCCGGGGTCAAGGATTATATCATCTGGGACCCACCGTACGTGGACGAACAAGTACCCAAGTTGGGGAAGAGCAGCTCGATATCAGAAGCGACTGGGCTGATGCGGTTTTTCATGAAGTGTGGTATTCAAGCGATTCTGTTTTGCAAGGTGTGCCTGACTGTATACCGCCAGTTCATGCTCAAATATGCACAATCTAGATCCGCAAAGTGTGTGAGTTGGTAAGTGACCATTTGTTCTCGCTGAGAATAGCCGATGTTGTGCCGTAGGCCATGAAGACACTTCGGGTGGACCTTGGTGCAGAGGGCCGTCTGGACATTCTGGCAAAGGTTATGCCATATCGTGGAGGTACGTTGCAGAACTCCTTACTTGTGATTCCATATGACATATCCATTATGCCTTTAGGTTACTCTCAAGAAGTGATTTTCTTCCTGGTTGTCTTCCGCAAGTCAAGTTCACAGGCCTTCAAAGGACCGCCGACACATAGAAAATGAAGCTTTCTCTGGAAATCTCCTTGGGATCATTGCAACAAACGCCCTTGAACTGGAGGTCGACATTGGTGTTCTAGATACAGTCATTGTGCTCGGTTTCCCCTATGCAATAGCGAATTTTGTGTGTCAAAAATGTAAAAGTGGAAACGCCACTCACCACCCACCGAGTAGCGACAACAAGCTGGGTGCACAGGTTGCAGAACGCGTGACTTGCTCGTGGTTCTCGTCGCTGACAACATCCCCATTGACTGGCATTATGTTCAGCAGCCTGATGACCTGTTCAATAAACCGATGAGCGACCTCATGGTCGACCTTGATAGCAAGGTGATCCTCGAAGCACATCTGCAGTGTGCAGTGCACGAGATGCCGCTATGCAAGGCCGACGATGTGTATTTTGGACTGCTACTCGCAGAAGTATGCGACACCAAGCTGAGTAAGGATAGCGATGGCTGGTGAGTGCGTATCTCGTACGAGAACTGGACTGTTTCATGTGGTGGTCTTTGTTAGGTACCATCCACATCCTAAATTTTTACCGTACCTAGCCAAGCATGTTTCTATTCAGGGTGCAGAAGATGAGAAATACACGCTGGTGGATGTCTCAAAACAAGCATCCAAGATACTCGAAGAAATCGAGTTCTCGTGGGCGTTGTTCGAGGTATATGAGGGCAGTGTGGTAAGATTATTTCGTCTCCTATAAAATTCATTGCTCTCATGTACCCTGCATAGTTTATGCACCAAGGATTGACATTCATCGTAAGTCGACAAGAATCAGGTGTATGGAGCCGATCAGGGGTCCTTAGGTGAAAGAAGTTAGTCACGACTCGAAGATGGCAAAACTCATTAGGGCCGATGTCAACTGGATTACCTCCCCAAGGTCCGTTTATTCGTTCTTGTGACTTGTTTATGGCACCTCAAGTGATACTTCCTACAGGGACTTTACGTGTGTCATTTGTTCTGCCTGCGGCAGTTTATTGATGAGTGTGTCTTAGTGACATGGACGCGAAACAAACATGGCGTATCAAGGCAATTCTGGACTCACCAAATCTCATGTATTTCGGACGTGAGTCTATAGAGCTGTTGTATTCCCAAGTATGATTGAGTTTGCTTCCAGGTGTAGATGTGATTATGGTCGTGTATGGTATGTCAATTGATGCTATAGATGCATTTCAAGCTGAACATTCCATCTAGGATTTTACAAGAGCAGGTATGTGTTATTTTGTGCACCAGACTGGATGAGCATTTACGTTGACTCAGAAACAAGTGTATTCCGGACATCATCGATGTCGATATCCCCCCATGGGAACAACAAAACACATGCTTCTGGCTCAATGTTCCGAAATCGATCCTGGCACTCATGCAGTCCAAGGGTCTAAGACCTGCCGAAGCGATCCACTCTGCATGCCACGCGTGGATGAACCAGTTTGCATTGGCAGCGGAGTTGAGGACGGAGTGTAAGGTCGTCGAGTCAAAGCGGAAGTGACCGGTGAGGTGAGAGCGGCAAGAGTCGAGCTTACAGAGACTGACAGCATTTGATACACATGCGACAGCAAACTTCTGCCTCCAGACTCTCCCACACAATCCACACCTAAACCCCCTGCTAAACACCGTCGTCGTGCCCCGTCACTGTTGCAATGGGTCCCCCAGTCACTTGTCGATTTCAACATCACCCTCGCGGAGTACACAAAGCCAACCCCCATTCCACTCCCGCCCGTGATGGCATGCAAGGATCCTGGTTCAGAGGAATGGATTGAGGAACGCAACTTGTGGGATGAGAACACGAGCTTGTTGCCATATCACCCGTGTGGCTGGAAGGGCACGTTGCCCAGTCTGGGTATCAGCTCTGGCAGCACAGACATGAATCTTGGCCTCATCAGTGGCAGCACCTATGTGGTGGGCAGGCTCGTCATCATTTGATCTCCTATCACCAGGACCATCACGTGTGACAGCTATCTGCCCCTCACCCTCAAACTTTCACAAGTTGACCACTTTCCAGATTGAAGTACTTTGCGTTTTGTGCATTGTGCTCAAGGCAGACAGGCTCCATCTGAGCATCTCTTTTCTGCAGCTACTCCGACCCACGCTCACAACATGAGTCAGGTGTTGTCTCCGTGCACACTCCCCCGACGTGGAAAACTCCACACTTGTGGGAGGCTTGGGTAGTATACACACCTACGCAACCCAGAACTCTTCAAAATTGCCATTATTGATGTAGAGAGAGCATATCAACAACGGTACACGGTCGCTCTGGATCATGATCAATTTTAGTGAATGCTGTTCCGTGCTATGCATAATCCATGGCACTCATACTTTGTGGGCATTCTCTTTGACGGCTTACAGGACCTATGCGACTTGTGTGGTGGTGGTATCGGGTTCGCTGCTAGCTCATGAATAGCCCCTTCCCACATGCTCGTGCTCCACCCAGGGGTGCTGAAACCACACTATTTGCAACATGCCGTCTCTACCATCCAAACCCCTGTGTTTTGGCATTTTGAATTTGTCTTCCCTGACTCTAAGATCTCTGGGTGGAATATCATTGAGCAATTGTTCTTGGATGCATGGCCCTTGACTTCATTCACCTTGTCAACACGACCTATGCCTACCTATGTCTACCTATGTATCTTTGTCAATGATGGATGAACACCTGGGGAGGCAGTGCTGCAGTGACCACATTTTTCACATGTTGAAACCCTCATTTTAAATAATGCATCAAATGTGGCAAATGCATGTGCATTCATACATGTGTTCCCAAACACAATGCATTTGAGTCTCAGCAGTGTCAAGATTGGTCTTTCCCTCTCATCTTATGTGCTAGTGTACCCTGGAATGTATGAGTACAACTTGTTTGCGGTGATCAATCTCACAGGGCAATTGGAAAACGGATGTTATACTAGCTTCATGTGGTTCCAAGATAAGGTTATTTCTTATTGTAAGTGTTTGGGCTAGGACTGATGCAGGTTGCAGCAGTATTGCTTTGATGACAACAAGTAGGCTTTTTTGTCCCTGTGATGAACTCAGCTAACAGGTGGGATATAGGGTAACCCAGTCTAACCTGGGAGCCTGCCTGGGCTTGTATGGCTGCTGTCTTGACTACAAACTGATTATGAAACTGACATATTGGCCAGGGACAACAATGTTATATGCCAGCAAGAGTGGGAAATAATGTGAATCAGAGGCAGACAATGCACTCATTGCAATGATCACTGGATATTAGTATCATTGAGACTCAAGCTCAAGATTGAGTGAAGGGTGGACACACTCAGTATACATTTCCTGTGGTCTAAGTAGTGTGTTGTAGCATGAGTCCCCATGTTGTATACCTACATACTTTGTGACAAGTGTAGGATTTAGACAGAAGAGTGAAGTAAAACTGGTCGAAAAAAGAAAACATAAATATGGCAAGGAAAGACGTGTATCAGGATGGATAGGGTTTGTCACATCATCATGAGAGAGGATGTAAAGCTCATCATCTTGTATTTGGATCTCTACAACCTCCACCTCATGGTCTGTCATGGATGACATGGTGGACTAAGAGTCAGATATGGAACCCCTGGAACTAGGAGGTGGATGCAATGCTCTCCATGGCCTTGTCCCTGTTGCAGAACATATGTTGTACCCAGCCTACCAAAACAGGTTATGTTCTGGGTGGTGCACTTTAGGGATGATTACATAAGGTTAAATTTTCGCTAGGCTTGCAAGATTTAATATATACAAAGACTACAGCAAAACCTGCAAAATTCATATATGGTAGTTACAATTAGTTTTGCAATACTTAGTCAGGGTCTGGTGGGTGTGCAACTGACAGATGTGGCATGATTGGCTTTCTTGCCTGCTGGAGATCTGAGCCTTACTTCTGGAGTGAGTTCATGGAGATTGGAAATTGTTGTGAGATAACTAAACACATGCAGATCTCTGTGATATTTGCTCCCTCCATCCTCCTATTGCCAGCTAACTCTATCACAACAGCTACTGCTAGCTCAGGAGTGGCAGCAACTGCTGGGTATGACAGTGTTCAACGTGTAGGTTGTACCACAGCACTGTACTTTGCTATGTTAACAGTCGTCTTAGCTATATCTCATCCATTTTAGGATTGGATGTCTTGTCCTGCGGTAGAGGTCAATATACTAGTATCTCACCGTCGTTGACAAAGTATCAAGTTGAGAGTGTTGTCTCTCAAAGTGCTGCTCAGTTCCTATGGCTAGGTAGTGCTAGAGAATATTCACACCTATCATATATCTCACCAAAATTATGTAGCTGGTGAGCTAGGTGTAGCTGGGGGAGGTTTCAACTGACAAATGGAAGAAGCCCCAATCTTGTCATCAATGGTACAACAGTGGAAGCTCAATGTAAGTATGAAGTACTGATACAGTCCTTGGTATGCTCACATCAATCCAATTATCTGCTTCCTCCAAAGATCAATATACTGCCAGTCAGTTGACACTATTTCATGTGTTTGCATCTCATAGTCATAGGTTGCGTTTGCCCTTTGTGCATCTGTCATCCTCTTTGTTCTGGTGGTATGTGAAGATACCACCTGGCAGTTGTGTCTAGCATTGGGATATTAGAGATGATATGGTTTGGGTTGCGCTCACAAGTGCTCCAAAGTCACCTCAATGATGTGCAAACCCCATCTCTGGATAGCTTATGCACTTTGTTGATGTCCAAGACTGTCTTCTGGATGCTTTCCCCCAATAAATATGAAGGAAGCAAGGCATATATGTGCCTGTTCTGCTCCACAATTTGAAAACTCATGCAAGTAGTTCCAGATCCCTTGGCCTTTCAGGGTCTGGTATGTGCATTGATGAGGATGAATTAGATGTTGTCTCACTTATGGTTTTATAAGAGACAGGAACTCCCCACTCATGTGAACTGAGATAGCGCCATGCAAAGACCAGCTACCTCTCGGAGTTATTGTTGGTGCTACACACTATACATCGTACTCATGGCTCTCCATATTACTCTTCTTGTGTTCCTTGTCCATCATCCAGAGCAATCTATTGTCATACCTTCAGAGACAAGTACATTGACCATGGGCTTGAGTGCTTTTCTTCAAGGGTTTTATATGGTATGTTGAATAACTCTTGGTAGCTGGTGGGCTTTGCCAATGACATCCTTGCTGTAGCTCTACTCCATGGTTCTGGTTCTTCTCATGCAGCAGCCTGCATTCAAATTGAAGATTGTCAGCAGGTGAAGAAAACTGACTATGGTACACAATGTATCTGGAACATGGATGGGCATTGGTGCAATGATCTGTGTCATTTGGTGACAACGTAAAGTATCTTTGTTGATATGGGAAGTACTGGGAGCATACCTCATCTTGATGCTTATTCTACACATCACCTCATTGTCCATAATGCAGTGGCAAGCATTCAACAGCATACTCACTGGTGTTATCCAGATGAACTTGACAATACCTAACAGTTCTGTGAATATCAGCCAACTAACATGGTCAGAGATCTTTCCCGTTACGCTGTTGGTTAGTCAAGATTCAAATTTAACTACTCACAGACTATCAAACACTACATGATGATGTTCAAAACCTGAATGATGTTACCTTTACATCTGCAACCATAAATACAATGACACTTACTACACAATGTGGCCTACTTACCAATCTCACAGTGTTTTACCAAAACTTAAGCTATTTGGCTGTGGAGTACCAAATTAACTTTCAGAACAGGATCAATAATGGTAGCTTTTTTGAAACCCCAACATGTGAGTGGCAATACTGTTCTGTTGTCTCTTCTGTTGATATCATGGTAGGGAAGGATGTTGTTTACAGGATACAGCCAAGCACTCAGGTCAGCATTGTCCCACTTGTTGATTTCCAAGTGATGGTTCCAGCTGATGTGTCTAAAGTGCATAGCATGTCCTCAGGCTCTATTCTACATGATCACCACTAGCATAAATGTAGATGAGTCTGTTGATGAGTCTGTTGTCATTGGGCTTAATTGGACCTATACACTGCCAGGTAACTTTGATTGTACATTGATAGCCAATGCCATACAGCTGACATATGTACAAGGGGGAAACTCTCAAAACTCGACCTCCATGACCTACATTGCTGCTTGTATGGTCAATGCACAAATAGCACCAGCAGTGTCAGACATACAACTTGATGTTCTCAAAATGATTCCTAATCAATCTACTATCAGACCTGCCATATCCACTTAGTCTGTGTGGTCACCAGGGAATGCAACAAATATTAGCCTCGGAGTATATTTTCAAGTGTTTCATATTAGATGAAAGCTCACTCCTAGGTATTGTAACATTGTATCATGTCATGCAGATTGTGTCCAAGTCTGCAGTGGGGAGCCTTGCTTGACAACATCATTCTCTTTAATCAAGTGTATTTCACCTCTGAATTTTCAGACATGGATGAGTACTAAGTACATACTATGAGGTGTTAATAAAGAAAATGAATGTTGGTCATTTTGCAGGTACATTATGTCTCTGCTTGGGTTGAACATGACATATGCAAATGTGGTCTCCAGTTTTCAGTCAAGCACTGACCCAACTGTGACTCTAAGCCCATGGCAGCTAGAAAATGCAATTGCTGGACTTGACAGACTCTGAATGCCTGAATGTCAATGAGACTGTACAAGTGAGCTGCAAAGGCAACTAGTGCTCACTCTTTCTTGTCATAACTGCACCACAGGCACTATAAGAGGGCTCTTGATCCTTGCAGGCTGTGGTGGTGGATTGACCACCCCTCTTCTTGCACAGTTATTCTCACAGCACAGAATGTTTAGCAGCTGCATTATAGACAATCTGTTTTCTCATGGCTAGCTAGTGGCAACATTTGACTGCCAGCAGGCCCTTCATCTGATACACAACAGTTGATGCATGCAATGATCCAAGACAATAAGTGATAAACACTGGTAAAATACTTGGTAGTAAGTGAAAAGGTTGACTGAGGTTGAGCATGGAACATACCCTATCCAACTGTTGTCTCATTCGTATCCCAGATGTGCATGCAAAAGAGAAAACAACAAGACAGTTTTTTCTGGTTCATCTAAAACAGCCCAACTATGAATGCCCCCTCAGCCAAACCCAACACACAAAAAAGGTCCTGTCCCTTCCACCCACGCCATGGAGTTGAACCTGCAGATAACACTAGCAGATTGTGTTGAGCGTCTCAACCCCCAGCAGGCTGTATCACACAAGATATTGATCTTGATCCCTCCTTGACTGATCATTTTAATGTTCACATTGTCTTGGGTGGGCATCTGGGAGGTGCACCCAAACATGCCCACCAAGCTGCACATCTGCTTTCCAATGAGCAACATGATTGCCCTGTTGATGTCATCAGCAAACCAGCTCTTGACTGGCCAGTATTGTTCAGACTGGTCAACACTGGACAGGCTGCTCCCCCAACAAGGTATCTAATTTAGAAGTCCAAGACTTCCAAGGTCGCAGGATGAACACTAGTGGGAGTTACTCACTAGGGTAGGCACAGCGTAGGCAGTAGCCAAGTGTTGCAAGTAGTGATAGTTCTTAGTGTAAACACCAAGGACTAGAGAACAGAGGATGGAGATTCTGTTAGAGAAGCGTATGTGTGGGGAGCTCCTCCTTATATACAGTACAGGTTTGTTTGTATGTGTGTATAGTAGTTCTAAATAGATAGAACAATAGTGGCCAATGGCAGTAAAAGCTCTTATCCGAGCCAATAGCGTTAAGAACACTTATTGTACTAAAAGTACTAGCCAATAGCAAAACATGAGCAGTGTCAGTATCAGTCAGCATGAGTAATAATGTATCAGTCATCATGATAAGGATGAGTAATGAATGAGAAATCATGATGATGCAAATGATAAGATAGAAGAGCTGACTGATATAGAATGTCTGATAAGATAAGATAAGATAAGATATTCTCAACACTCCTCCTCACTGTTCATGTATGGGATAGTGCAGGGTAAGATTTCATAACCCTTCTAGGAACTTTACCTTTCCTAGGTTTTTGGTAAAGATATCTGCAAACTATCAACTAGTCAGAACATAGAACAGTTTGACTTCTTTATTTCCAACAGCTTCTCTGATATAATGTTGAGGAATCCGAATGTGCTTAGTTCTTCCTTCTTGAACTGGGTTGGATGCAATAAATATTGCTCCTTGATTGTCTACGTACAATAGTATGCAGTGTAGTTTTATTCCCAGTTCTCCAAAGAGATTTGTGATCTATTGAATTTGCTTTGCATATTTAGTCATTCCACAATACTCAGCTTCTGTAGAAGAAAGCTGGACTCTCTTTTGTCTTCTTGATAACCAAGAGACTATGCTGTTTGCCAAGAACACAGCATATCAAGTGGTTGATCATGAAGTATCAACATCACCAGCTCAATTTGTGTCAGAGTATGCTATTAGACCAGAGTTATCTCCTCAGCTATCATATTTGATGCCAAGGGTTTGTGTATGAGCAAGATAGCAAACTATCTGCATTGCCTTCTGAAGATGTTCCTGTTACAATTTCTTTCCTTGCCTTAGTCATACAAACCCTGGATGTTATTTCTTTTCCTACAATTACTCACTTCTTCTTAGTCATCGGCCCGATGACTCATCATCACCTCCTAATCATAGTTCTCCCATCATCTTCCTGGACATTCCATGCAATTCCATCGTATTCTCTTTAGTCATTCTGCTTACCATTTCCCATGTACATTAGTTCTTTCATATTCCGTCGATTTCTATACCTTAGGTATATAAATCTTCTCTTTCTTCTTTCTTTCCTTTCCCTAAGCTAGTTCTCCTCAGAGTACTTCCTGTACCTCTAAACTAGCAATCTACTTGATCTTCCTTCCCATCGCCCTTCGTCTCTTTGAGCCTCCACCCGTGCTCTGAACAGGAGCTTGTTCTTAGAACCTCTAGTCTCCAGGTACCCAGTTCACCATCTTGTGAACAGTACCTTGGTCAGATTGGCCATTAGCCTTTCTGTCACCTTAGTCCTAGCAGACTGATTGTCTCCTAGCCCCTTAGGTCCAGCCAACAACCGTTGCCTGGTCATTGATAGTCCTAGTCACCTAATCGTTGCCTAGTGACTCTGAGGCACCTTACCACCGCCCAGGCTCTAGAACCCTTAGCCCTAGTTGACCATTGTCATCTAGTTTCAAGTCTTAGTATTAGTCTCTAGTTTTCTGAGGCTATGCTTCGCCCTACCCAGACCAAGCATAACAGTTCCTCAGTAGGATTGGAAGAAAATTGAGACATCTTTATAACAGAATAGACAAGATCCAGTCTAGTGCCAAGCATGATATAGAGCAATGATCCAATCACAGACTGGTATCAGCTTTGAAGAGAAGGGTTGACATGTTTATCGTTAACTCTCAGAGTATATCTGGTGGGTAAGGGAATGAAAGTTTCCTTGCAATTCTCTAGACCAAAGTGCTTGACAACTTTCAGTGCATAGGATGATTGATCTAGGATCAGAGTTTGCTTCTTGCGATCTCTCATGATTCTCATGCCAAGATACTCTTTGGCTTCTCCTAAATCACAGGATTCCTATCATTTCATGAACTTCTTTTTGTGAGAAAGAACTTGTGTTCTGTTACTGCCCAGAAAAAGTGCATCATCAATGTATATGATGATAATAATGATGTCCTTGCCAATGAATTTGAAATAAATTCCTGAGTCTGAAACACAATGTTTGAACCTGAGTTCAACCAAGGATTGGTTGAGCTGCTTATTCCATTGAAGTGCAGCTTGCTTCAAACCATAAATGGCTTTCTTCAACCAACAGACCTTTAACTCCTGACCCTTCATTATGAATCCTTCTGGTTGTGTCATATAAATTTCCTCATTGAGTTCCCCAAAGAGGAATGCAGTCTTGACATCCAATGCTTCCATCTCTCAATCATTGAGAGCTGCCAGGGCAAACAGAAGGCAAACAGTTTCAAACCTTGCCACTGGTGAGAAGGTTTCTTCGTAATCTATTCCAAAGACTTGAGTAAATCCTTTTGCTATAAATCTTGCTTTTATGTGGTTTCCTGGACGAATCACAAACACCCATCTACCTTTGATGGGTATGTGTCCTTTTGGTAAATCAACCAATTCCCAAACCTGTCTCTCTTTTAGAGAGGAGATCTTGTTCTTCATTGCATTGTTCCATTCTTTTTGTTCATCTCAAGGTAGTTTTGATATGTCTTGGTATTGTTTAGGAACAATACATTCTGATCCTTGAACAGCGTGTGAGAGATGAGATCTGAACCAAACATTACTGTATAGGTTTTCCATATCATCATCTTCTTCAGGGACACCCTGAAGCTCAGCTCTAGGAATTTGCTCCTCCTGATGTTCTTGTATCAGATCTAATCCTTGTCTAATATCAGATTCAATCTCCACTGGAGGTCTATTCCCATATGCATTGTCAGGGATAAATCTTGGTCTAGGAACTCTTAGTGATCTTCATTCCTGTCTTTGTTCCAGTGGTTCTCAAACATTTGTTCATTCCTCTCTCATTGGTTGATAATGACAAGGTCTGGCTTGAAATTCTACCAATGACTCATCTTCCCTTTGTCTGAGAGCATACCAGTTCCTTCATATAGAATCTGGAATTCTCCACACCAGTGATGGTGGTGTGGATGGAGTAGGAGGAGAATCTCTAGCAAGATATTGTTTATGTTGGTGTCTGTCATCTATTGATGATCTATGACCTGCATCAGGCTCTTGGCATTTAATCTCTGGTTGTGTGGGAGTTAAGTGTTGTTCTGAGGGAGGCTGTTCTGGAGAAGAGAACTCTCATTCTAAATCTTCTCTCTTGTTTGGGTGATTCTCTTCTAGAAGGATGAGAGCTCCTTTTAGAAGGTGGATAATTTGGTTGGTCTGGATTGTCTCCATCATCATCTCCATTATCAAACCAATTGAATCCTTGATAAGGATCAGGAGGTGGCAGAGGTGGAGCTCCTCCTGGTTCGTAAGGAACCCAGAAGTATTCATATTGATCTGGTGATCTCGCTCTAGGTGGTTCTTTATCTGATTCTTGATCAGATTGATGATCATCCATCATTGGAATAGGGATAGGTCCATCATCTTGACTTTTGGAACATTGCAGAAATCTTTCTTCATCAAAAGTGGCATTAGTTGATACAACAACTTGGTGTTTGAAATTTGACCAAAAATGCCATCCTTTCATATTTGACTCGTATCCAATGAACGTCATTTCCTTTGACTTGGGTGACAATTTGTCAGGCCTTAGTTCGGGAGGAATAAAGACGTAGGCTTTGCAGCCGAAGACATAGAAATATGAAGCATCTGGTTTCTTTCTGTCTCCCTTGAACATTTCAATAGGGATTTTCCAATCATGACAATGCATGGGTTGCCTGTTATAGATGTGGACAGCTGTTTCCACAGCATCTTGCCAAAATGATTTAGGCAAGCAGGCATGATGGCGCATTGCCTCTGCTTTCTCTAGTATGGTTCAATTGAATCTCTCAGCTCTTCCATTCTGCTGAGGAGTATGAGGGACAGAAGTCTGATGAGTTATTCCTCTGGAAGTGAGGAATGTTTGAAACTTGTGACTTGTGAATTCCCCTCCTTGGTCTGAACAGATGGAGACTAATTTATTCCCTGTGAAGGTTTCAGACCTTGAAACCATATTAGAAAAGTGCTGAAAAGTATCAGACTTGACCCGTAAGAAGGATACTAAGGTATAGCCCGTGTGGTCATCAATGAACATGAGAATATATTTCACATGTGATCTCGGTTCAGTCAGCATAGGACCAACTAAATCGGTATGAACCAGTTCAAGTGGGTGAGAAGCCCACTTGGAAGAACCTGGAAAGGATCTATCTGGCATCTTCCCAATAGAACATCCCTTGCACGGAGATGTATTAGGAGAAGGATTTAAGCAAGGAATGCCAGTAAGATTGGAATGCGCATAGTGCAAGTTAGTGTTACTGCAGCTCAGCTTGACTCGGCTGAGCTTGGCTATGGTCAGCTCACCAACATGCTTGGCCATGTATCTACTCAGCTATCCCCTTTACCTGGCTTGGCTCGGCTTGGTTAGCCAATCCAGCTGACTGTAGCTGTTCTCCCAGCTAAAACCGGCTCGGAGCCAGCTATCAGCTGGCCATAGTCCACTCAGACGTGACCAGTCCACGACAGTACTTATCTAGTGAACTCGAAACCAAATGAAAGTGTACATTAGTACAAAATACATCCATCTTTCAACAAATTTATGCACATATGGACAATACTGTTCATACCAAACTGAGTGAAGAGATAATTTGTGCCAAGCATATACCCCAAATTAGCATTGTTACTTGACTTTGGCTGGACATGACATCTGTGTTGTGAGAGTTGGAACCTTCGAACGCGAGCATGAGTTGCACATTTTCTTGTTCCTTTGACCACTTGTTACAATCAGGACATCTGAATGACAAAGATATAGCTACTTATGTTGAGATACAACATGGTTCATGGGTACTGGTTTCAGCGCATGACTTTGAGTGGGCAAGCGGAGAGACTTGTATTCTTTTCACCAGCAGTGCAAGTGATGCTGCAGGCTGGAGGAGTGTTCAAAGATGATCGTAATCAGGTCTCTGCACAAATGACAAATTGTGGGTGTAAGTGAGGAAGGAGAGTATTTCTATTGGAACATTGCTGTCATGGTTAGATATAGTCGACTCCTTCATTTTTTGGATGAACATGTGTGATGTGTTGTGGGTATTGCACCGCAACCATGGCAACAATCCACTGTGAAGGAACATGAGGGTATATGTGAGGGATTCGAGATCATCATGACAACTGAGTTCCTGTCTATGGTGACTGTTGAGGGAGGCATAGGCAGGTGTGCCAATGAACGCACTGGAGTCTTGCATGGGAAAGTGGATGTGTGACTCTTGATGATGGTATTGTTTCACGATGCCGAAGTCAATAAGGAAGGCAGTATCCTGGAATTTGCCTGTCCCCATCACAATATTCTGGGGCTTAATGTCATGATGGATAAAGTGGCAGGAGTGAATGTATTCGAGAGAAGATATCTAGAGGTCGAGTGATGGTCACTGATTAGCCACCGTGTTGCACCAAACATTTCCTCACCAGTTGCAATCTCAGATGAGCAACATGGCCCAACTCAAGCATTCCAAGAGAAGACCCTTGGACCAATTTGTCCAGAGATGGCCCCAGACTTTTGAGGACCATCACATGGTATGGTCCCTTTCTGCCAAGCCAGAGAGGTTGAGGTAATCCTGGACCACCTTGAAGTTGGGTGAGAACTGCAAATTCATGTTGCAGAGGAGAGGTCGGCTTGTTAGTGATGGGCTCGAGCTTGATCACAACAACTTGGCCAGTTATAATGTCATGACCACAGTGAACAGTAGCTGAGTTGATGTGATGACTCATCAGCAAAGCCTTACGCTTTCCTGCAGTTCGAACTCACCAGATGATCCTGACCCCAATTTTTCATCAAGTCAAAATCAGCCGTCAACATGAACAACATTTATATCTCCAGGCATGTGGATAGAGGCTGGCAAACTTCTTGCAAGCATTGTGCCCTGATTCTATGATTCTAGGTTAACTGTTGTGCTTTCTTGACTCGTTGATCGTCAAGGGAGGGCTGTGAAGTAAGTATTTGAGCAATTGACAAGTATACTGTTTGACTATAATACATAGGGGGACACTGGAAAGTTGGAGAGATTTGGCAAAAACGCCCAACGGAGTTCAAACACTCAGGCAAGTGAGTCTCACTGCAGAGCTTACTTGACAACCTTATCTTGGTGGGAAGTCCAAAGTGTCACCAATCTGTGAACACCACAGAAGTAGGCCACAGTTCACTTTTGTTAACCCTGTTTTGGTCTTAGCTAGCCACAGCCTCGTAAGGGATCCCTGGAGGAAGCACCCAGTCTAACAGGACTCCAACCTGCCTTCCTTTCTTCATAATGCCCATTGCTATCAAGGGTGGCACATATTTGTATCGCAAGAGCAGTCCCAATGTAACAAAAACCCCAATTCTGTCGAGATTCGTTGCTGCCTTGCTGACCAAAGCAAAGTCGCCTGGTTTACTGAAAATCCACTCTCAGGATGTAGTGTAAGGTGCTCAATGTTACCCTTGCCTATTTGGGCGATAGCCCCTATTACCTGTGCGGTCGCGGGTAACATATGTTGCGCACGTCGCACTGTTTCACCTCGTTGAGAGGTGATTTACTCATTTATTCAATATTATATTATATTATATACTGTAGTCTACAGGATCTGTAGTATAAAAAGGGGGGAGTTGTGATCTTGGAATCATGATCTCACCCCCTTGCCTACCTACTCATTCGAATACAGACATTGGAACTGTCTGTCTTGTGAGCCAAGCAAGGAGTGAG
>JBBPMY010000490.1:0-15259 GCA_038090615.1 Phylloporus gajari
TTCAATCTCTAATCAACTTGGCTCATGTAGTAGCAATGTGACGTTTGGCACCGGAGGAAAAAACAGCGACGGTGTAGCTGTGGCAGGTTGGGGGTATTACGAGGCAAGTCTGCCAGTGCTTGTATGGCTGTTCTGATGTGCGTAGACCATCGCGGGTGGGTCTGGCGCAGGCCCTGGTTGGCACGGTACATCTGGGGTGCACACGCATATTACCAACACGCGCATTGGCGACGTCGAGATTCTGGAGCGGCGATACCCTGTGTTGGTCCATCGATTTGGACTACGCGCCGGTTCTGGTGGCAATGGGCGCTGGCGGGGCGGGGATGGCGTCGTGCGTGAGATTGAGGTGACGCATGGGCTGCAGGTGTCGATCCTGAGCGAGCGACGTGCTCGTGCCCCGTACGGGATGGAGGGAGGCGAGGGGGGCCAGATGGGCCAGAACACGTGGATCCGCCGGGACGAGGACGGGGCGCGCCACGTAAATGTGGGGGGAAAAGCGACGCTCTGGATGACAAAAGGCGACCGGCTGGTGATCATGACGCCAGGCGGGGGCGGGTGGGGCGATTCGGAGTCGGCAGGCCGCGGAGGATTTATTTCCAATTCAGGAAGTATTTAACGTTGGCCAATCAGAGTCGTCCTGCATGCAGATCTACTTGCCATCGTCGGAGGGGGCATCGCTGGCCTCGCCTCTGCGTGCGCCCTCGCCACCGCCGGGCATTCCGTCGTCGTCGTTGAGCGTCAGTCGGCCCGCCACCTCACCCAGTGCCGCGAGGGCGTGCGCTCACCACCCCCTATGACACGGATATTCACCGACTGGGGCCTCGGCGACAGACTTGCGGCAATATCCACCCCAATCAACCAGGTGCCCTATCTCGACGGAAAGTCCGGGGAGGAAATCGGTCTCCTCCCCACAACATGGTCATCGAAAATCTCTCCGCAGGCTTTCTCTCGGTGCAGTACGGCGCCCTCTTTTGCTTGCTCTACGACCTGGCAAGAGAACGCGGCGTACATCTTATATTTGAATGCTGCATCGTCGCCCTTGATCCATGGCAGGGCATGCTTGTTTGTGAAGATGGCCGACAAATCACAGCCGATGTCATCATTGGTGCAGACGGCACAGAAAGCATCGTCCGTCCAGTCGTACTCGGCCATTCTGCACCTCCACCGGAACACGACAGTATGATTACTTTATCGTATGTCTGTCTCCTTGTAAAGTGTCAGATGCTGATCGCTGTGCAGCCTTGTCGTTCCTGCCGACGTTGCACGCCAAGACGACGACCTGGCCGCGTTGCTCGATACAGAGAACGTGCGTCCATCTCCTTGGTACTCAAACTCGACTCACCTTCGCAGTGGACAGTGTGGCTAGGAGACGACTGCTCGATGCACGGCGTGCTTACAGTGAGTTTTACCACCTTTCCTCTGTGCTTCTCACACCCCACAGGGACCTGGACCTGGTTACGACTATGCCATCGTCATAAACATTACCATACACGACGAGCGCATATGTGAGGAATTTCCGCTCAGCTTGGAGTCCCTCGGTTTCCATCTCTTTGAACCTCGGTGAGCCTCTCCCATCCAACCGTCGACTACAGCTAACCGCATCTAGCGTTCAAAAGCTGTTGATGTCGTCCACTCAACTCCACAGCACCATTTTTGACCACTACCCACCCTTTGACACCTGGGTACACGAAAGCGGAAGGGTCGTCTTGGTTGGAGAAGCCGCACATCCAATAGCAGTAAGCCCACCTCCCGTTTCAGAGCACGCAATGACCTTTGCAAGCCATCCGGACCCCACAATGCCAGCATGGTCATTGAAGACGCCATGACCCTCTCCAAGCTATTTTCTCTTCCCACTACCAAATACCATACTCCGATGCTTCTCAACACTTATGAAGAACTTCGTCAACCGCGTTGTGCCTCTGTCCAAAGTTATGTACGCAGGAAACGGGAGATTATCACCCTTCCCCATGGACCAGGCTAACGGCGGCGTGACGCACTCCTACAGAACCAGCGCGCGTTCCTTGAAGGCGACGAGCTCGATGACAAGTTCTTATACGCGACCTACACGACCACTAGCCAGTTGTACAGTTTCAGCGCCAGCGAGGCTGTCGAAGATTGGTGGGTTACGCTGGGCAAGAGCATATGCACGCGCTCGGAGAGCGAGACAAGTGATATCGATTCGTCCGTGCCCGTCCTTGTCGATGCCGAAGTCGAACGTCATGGCCAGACGTACCCCGTCATGTGTGATCCGCTCGCGGGGGAGGATGAGGTGGTTGTGCATGAACTTGAAGCGTGTCGGCGGCAGCAATAACGCATATTTCTCTCTGCATTTTGGACACTTGCGCATTTCATTGTATTGCTAACCAATTTACCAGTGTATTACTAGAGGAATGGATTCATTGCATTGTCGGTCCGCCCTTGTCTAAAGCCAGCACATGCAGACAGGGATACCCCCTGTCCAGCGGTGTTCACAGAGATGCCACAGATACCTGCTCACTGTATTTGACGACCAACTTTCGTGTTTAGAAGTGTCCCTGGTCGCGTGATTGACGTCGAGGAGTATTTAGATGCCACACACCTGTTGGCCTGAGACAAACTGTATTTCAGATCTATAGTGCTGACTGGTCGTTGACATGGGTGGTATGACCTGCCAGGCGAGTGTATTTCCAGCGGAATAGATCTGGATACTTTTCTGCCACGATAAGCCTATAAGGTCTGGAACGAGTGATCGACAGATCGTCCTAATCCTTGTCCGGCCGGGTGTGCTGCTGCTCCGGGCCTGATCTTTCCCTGAGCTCCTTGAGAAATTGGCAGCCGATGTCAACCTATACGCGCATAAATTTACACTTGTCTGGGTATTCTACGACATGTTAGAACAGTTTAAGTAAGTAATAATTAAACAGGTGTTGTACATCCAAAGAAAATACAAGTTCGGGAAGCAACTAAACGTGAACGATCAAGAATGTGACTCGGATGCAGCAGGTGTAACCCGACGACGTTTCGAACTCGATTCTGGTGTAGGACTCGCTCCACGTTTCGAGCTTCTTGGTATCCCTTTCGACTTCACCAACATGTTGTGGGTTTCCTGAAGCTGGCTGGTCCTGTTCCGCACTTGTGTTTCCGTTTCGTGCGAGAGTCGAGCAATAGGGAGTGTTGGGTCCGCTTTATCGTCGGTTGGCCAGACTCTCTTGTCTAAAGCTCTTTTGATCTTTTTGACGAACCAAGCGGGGTGCTGCAACCGCTTCATGTCTTTCTTGTGATACTGAGCGAGCGTCACATTGGCAGCATTGTCGTCAGCGGAGTCCGAGTCCGAGTCACTGCTATCAGAATCCGTGTCCTCGTCGTGATCGTGCTCCAACGAACGTCTATAGAGAGACTTGAATGGATCGCTCAATTCTCGAAGAAGCCGGAAGAGTGGTGTGCGCGTTCTTGGTTTGAACCTTTCTGAAGGATATTGTTCTGAACCTAACGTACGAGACTTCATATTCCCGCCTTCCTTCCAATATTCGTCTGTGTCCCAGTGTTCATCAAACATGGCCATATCTCGACCGCGTTGGACAGCGCGATAGCTATCAACGGCGGGCACATAGCGCAAGGTCATCCAACCAAGGACGTGCAGAAATGACTCGAGGTCATCCGCTATCGTGTGCATCTTGCCAGGATTCTTGAGCAGATTAGCGGACATGAATTGCCATGTTCCCTGGGCAAGTGGATGCTGATCAATGCGCGATTAGGACACGTTACATTGGATAACATACCGTACGCTCTGGACGCCTGTTTCCGATTTGGCCCACCTCCTTCGCCATCTCCCAGTCGATCAATAGTCCCTTGCCTTCATCGGTAAGGATTATATTTCCTGAGCTTATATCTCGATGCAAGAGCTTCGTATTTTCAAACACATGGGCGTGAGCTGTGCAGGCATATATTAGACATCATCCTCGCACATGGCTATAAATGGAACACACCCTCGAGCGCATTGAATACAGCAGTGACAAGCTGTTTTGTGCAGTCGAACTCGGAGAGTGCGTGCCCCACAATCCCATGGAGGAGTCGGTAGTGTTGGAATGGCGATATGATCGGCTGTGCACATAGCCATTGCGCGCCTCGAAACTCTTGCGTCCTCGTCCTGCCGCCGGGAACGTCACTGCCGGCGACATGCTCCGGGATATTCGGCGTCTTGTGGGCGTGCAGAATCTCATAGATCTCGTGTTCGGGTTTGACTTCGACGTCGACCGAGCTCGACAAGTATCGCCAGGTATCCTTCATGTAGATAAGCCTTTCTTCAGTCCACAGTCCTTCCTTCTCCTCCGGGCGCGCATCCTGCTCGCCAGATAGCTCAGGATCGGCAGACGACTCGGTTCTCCTATCGGCCTTCACGTGAGGAATCCAAACCAGTGGTAGGCTGCGAGTACATCGGCTGACGAGCGACCGATTTTGAGCTGGCGGTCGAGGGCCGTAAGCGTATCCCTTTAGACCGTGCAATGTGTATCTATACAATGGTACGCTGTTATCTTTGATCTCGAGCTTCTCCCTCACCCTTGCGTCTTCGTCAGGTGAAAGGTTTGCGGACTCCACTGATTCGTCGTGTCCTCGCTGCTCGGCGGAAAGACGATCGAAGCGCCACAAAAATTCGGCCATCAGCTGGGGCCTCGTTCGGTAGTCGAATCCAGTCGTCACGACCGTACCAGCAGGATCCCATCGCAAGAACCGGGCGCGATCACCTTCGATGAGTACGGAAAAAGAGAAGTGCCGAAATTGTAGGCTGTGTTGAGCGCCAGCGTAGTGTGCTAGTTGCCCGCGCGTATTCATCCCGTCCACGGTGTCTGGAGTGAAGGACCCTTTTTCGCCCATCAAGCGACATGCTTCCGCCATCTTCGATGAGTCTTCCAACTCTGGGGGATCCTGGAAGGCAACGCCTTGTGTCTTCGTTTTGAACTCGATCCAGAGTTCTATCTTGGCAAAATCCGTCCTCTCTGGAGGGGCTACTCCATCGGTTCGCTTGTAGAACGAAACGTCGGTCTTCAGCTTCAAGTGATTCACTGTGTCTTGCTTGTTACTTGTGTTTACAGCGTGCAGGCTAGGCGTCCATACCCGGATCGCGTCGATCTGATGGAGATCATTATTGTACAGGTGACGTTACGAGCTAACAGAAACACTCACAAATTGGGTATAGACGGCGCTCTCGGCCCCGTCATTTGGGACACGGTTGAACACATCATTTGGAACATGTGGCAACGGCACATTGGAACGGGGAAGGAATTTTTCGAAAAAGAGATCGAGGGGCATCGCGCCCACCCAACGACGATCCATTTCCTTGCCCAGTTCGTTTCGTACTTGGTCGAATTTTTGAACCTCGGACGCGAAAGCCAGGCTACTGCCGTATTTCCTTTTGGCTGGAGTAGACTCGCTAGTGAATTCGGGTAATGCTTCTCCTTTAGACGGAAACTCTAGCTTTGTGGATTTCTCGTCCTGGCGAATATCAGACATGTTAATGAGAGCGCAATAATGAAAAAATGTTGACGAACCGTTTATGGTCCAGGTAGCCCGGGTATTTATCCTCTTTCGTTGTGGAGAAGGCTGTGAAAATGATGTCAACCTTGCGATGATGGCTGTTGTTACACCTACCTAGACGTCGGTATGGTTGATGGACAAGTGTGTTGCGGTCTTCGCGTTGCCGGACGCGTCAAGGTCAGGTGACGTCCACAATGCATCCCCTTTTAGTGTAATTGACCCCTGATTGAACCACGAAATTCATTTCCACATCACACACGCCGCCTTTCGGAACGTGTCTAGCTGTCTGAGCATAATTATACGGCTATATGGTGTTTGTATGTACATGATGGATCAGGGAAAGCGAGCGAGTACGCCGGTATTGGTGCTGCGTTTATCAGGGTGACAAGTCCTAACTTCCACGTACCAGCCCATGCGCCCTGTTAGTGTGCATCAAAGCGTTCCCGCTCTCGTCGTTTAAGTACCCCTGGTTTTCTCAATCTGCCATCTTGAACCATGTTCAGTCGCCTGGATTCAGGGGCTGTTGAAGCGACGTGATCGCTTCTGGGTGAACAATCATGTTGATGGCGGGTGTCAGATCGCGACTCTCGAATTAGAACCGTTGGGCGTCGGTCACCTGCGCCGTCTGTTTCCTTCACTGAATAGTACACCAGGGAGTATACATTTCTGGGTCAAGGAAATCGACTCAGATTGTCATTTATACTACACTTCATGAGATCGAAAGATTTCCAGCGATACGGACGCATGCTCGATCATTAATACACACTATCTCACACTGTACTTGACCCAGACTCGTCCTCGTCCTCGTCGCTCTGCTGCACAAGGTCGCCTGCTAAATTAGGGACCGTCTTCCCGCGCTCCCAATGCATGCACTGAGCTGTAGCTGTGCTTCCGAATTTCACCTGGGCATTCAGGTATTCCGTGTAAGGCTTCTTCGTTTCTGGCATCTGCTGTAATCGCACAAGGGTTTGAAGAGCATCCATGAGCTTTGGATGGTTGGCCAGAAACGGATACGTAGATGTATCGACACCCGCGGCATAGATGCGCAGACACCGGTCATCGACATCCCGCACCGGAAAGGTCAAAGAAAACGACGGGTTTCGACCCAGGTCAGCCAGGATAGCAATATAAGGGAGTGAATTGGCGCCCTGATGCTTCCCGTCCTTTTCACGTCCACTGAGGTGTTCGCTTCTCCGAGTGATTTTGCTCAATGAGCGCTTGGAGCTTGTTGATCGCCTAGCCTTGTCCGAAATCAAGATATGTGACATGCGCGATTTTGTAGATCCAGTTCCGGATCCGTCTTTGAAATAGATCGGTATAACCTTGTCAATGAGAGGTTGAAGATGGCTGCACTGCACTGCACTTGTCCTCTGCCAGTGGCGTAGGGTCAGCTCGTTCAAGCTATGAAGTGGATCGTCAGCACAGGTGTGGTGCTATGTAGAAAAATACTGACTCTAGTTCGTTGCCATCCTTTGATGTGAAATTTGTGGCCATTTCCACCCAATGCGAAAAGTTCAGATAAGCGTTTTCAAACTTCTTTCTAGCTTCCAGCGCCTGTGGGTTCTTCTCGTCCCATATTTGCGGTCCAAAGATAAACTCGAGCCAATCCACGACGGGGATCATCTTGCAGTCCGTTATATCCTCGTCCCAGCTCTTTGGTACCTCGGTACGCTGCTTTGGCGCGGATGCACGGACGTACAAATCCTTGGCTAAAAGCCATAGCAGTCGACTAGCGAGTTCTCCCCGTTGGCCCATATCAATCATGCCACGGTTGATTGCACCTAGAAGAACATCCAAGGCGCACCGTAGATTATCTGGCTTCGCGTGGAGGCTATCTGCAGCGACACACGACAAAAGTGGTTCGGATGGATAATTTGTCCACCGCCAGCGACGATCCTGGGTGGTTCCAATGCAAACACGTAGGTGGCTCGCCACCGCAGTCTCCAGAAATGCCACAGAATCTGGATGTCCAAACGTAACGTTCACTGCAAAGCGTTGGCCTAAAACTGCTAGTACGTGATCGATTTTATCTGCTTCGAAACTCGAGCTCCCGCATAGTTTCGAGGACGCCGTTCGCAGTACTTCGGAGGGAACGTTCAGTGCAGTCACGAGGGAACGCCACCTGCCGCTCTTTGTCAACCCAAAACCGTGATATCAGAGGATGGAACGAGACTTACAATGGTCTGCCATAACTGGCAATGTGGCCAAGTTTCGAGACCTCCTCGATGTCGATGTCTCCCAAAGCCTTTGCATTCTGATCCCATCCTAGCTGAGTATACGGCGGGAAAAGTTGTTGCCCGTCAGTGGCGACGCGGTCAGAGTTATCTAGAAATCATTCAGTATGTGAATAGCCTGAAACTCGCCACACGAACGTTTTTCGTTGGGAGGCGCGAAGTCTGCCACCTTGGAAGTCGTCGAAGCGAACACAACCCATATTGGATAGTTGGCAGTGTGTGAGTATCGACTGATTATTCTGCATAAAACGTCGGCTGGTCGATATCCACCCACACTGTCCGTCTGAGTCGGAGTGAGGGGGTGTGCTTCATCGAAGGCGATAACCACTCGGGGTCTTCCTGAATCACCTGGGAAAATCTTCTCGAGGCTAGCGCCTACTTTGTGGTAAGCAGAAGAAAATAATGAAAATGGGGTGTCTACCCGAAATAATACCGCTCAGCTCGTGGCCCTGGAAAATAATTGGAGATCCTACCTGAAAGAGAGAGGCCTTCAAGCGCTTTGGCAGCTCCGTCAACATCTAAAGGAGAGGGTTTGGTTTCTACATTTGAGCTTTTGTTTGGAAGGCGAAGGAGCTCGGAATGTATCTGACGACATCGTCGAGCTGGGTATTTAATAGGAACAGAAGCGCGTACCTTGTTGTATTTTTCCAACACGTTACTGAAGAAGTTGCTTCTGGTGGCGTAGTTGGGAGTGTGATCTACATCGCACATCTGTTTAGCCCACTCCGCGACGTTTTCTTTCGTATCGCGGAGCGCCTCATCGAGCGCCTCAAAGAGGGCAGTGAAAAAGGCGTAGCAGACAAACAAGTACGCTCCTCGGGATGAAGGGAATTTGGTTAGGATATTGGCTGGAATTACATCTCGTGTAGGAAAACTCCTGACGTCGGTTTCCTTGCGTAGATTCATATAAAGTACCACGACATCCTTCTTGTAATACTATCAATCGAGTTAGCAGCTGAAAACGGCGCGGGATGAAGGACATTTACCTCGGTCAGCAGCCTCGATTTGCCAGTCCCGGAACTCTGGACAATTGAACAGAATTTCGCGTAGTACGCAGGGCCGTGTTTGTCCTTGAATAGTGACTCGTTTTCTGTCAGGTATTCATGAAAACCTTCGATTGCGGCACCGTGGAACTCGGCTGTGAAAGATTTTGATAATCCCGCATATACCACTACAAGGCGTCAGATGGTTCCTTGTAAGGGGTAAAAATATACTCACTCTCGGCCTCCATATCGGATGTGGTTGGTGACGATGGTTGCACGGCTGACGGGTTCCTCAGAATGGCTACCGCGAGACGAATCCATCAGATGATACATGAGTGGATAACCTATACGCACCAAGGTTTCGAATCTCGCGGTACGATTTTCGTTTCCAAGCAGACAAGAGCATGTCCCCCAGTTCTTCATGAGCCTCGATCAATGGCTCATTTTCTTCCCAGGAGCGATACTTGGGATCAAGACAATCTTTCGAGTGACGAACGATGTAGATGAGAAGGGCAGGTAAGACTCCTGGATCGGGCGTCCTGTGAGCTACGGAAGTTTTGTTCACCGCCATGTCAAGTTCGTCGTGAGTGCGATCATCGAAGCAGTCTGGGAGGCGCTGGAGGGGCATGATGGCGTTGAATCGTTATTTCCGCCCCGCTTGGCGGCTTGCTTTTATGCTGTCGAAGGTACCACAATCGATGGACGTCCATCAATCCATCCACAGCATTTGTGTCAACCACGATCTTCCATTGTTTGCCGTGAATGGTGCTTGACGTCCTGTTTTAGTAGGGGGCCGCTGAGGTTCAATTGGCACGATTGGCTGCGCGGTCCATCGGAGGAGTGAATAACACAAGGCTGGACCTCGTGGTCATGTCTTGTGGCTCATGCTTTATGTCCGAGCTCAAGTTCAAGCTCAGGAGGTGTCACCGTGTTATCAAGGCAAGAGATGTGCCAGTTGAACCACATCTCTTGCCAAGGCTTGGCATTGCTAATTCGACTACGCCCTTTGTGGGGCGCATCTCGAGGGCGAGGGTGACTGTACGCGTGGTCCACCGGCGCGGCGTGAGTTGGTCATGAGGACATCGTTGCCTTTGAGTGTAGAGGTACTTGACCGTGCTCATCGTGGGTGTGCGTGTTGGTTATGGCGGACTCATGTACAAGGGTATGGACCCGAGGGGACGCTCACAGCGGTTAGAGCAGAAACTACCAATATCAAATCCTAGACAACCTACATACAACAATATACAGGGAGGAAAGTCAAGAAGAGCCAACCCTAAGCCTTGTGCATCTTTCGGCTCAGTTCTTTCACAGCAGACACCAACTCGGTGACAGTAGAACTCAGTTCTGATGTCTCGTCGGAACGCCCTGCCAGCTTGCTCTGTATGTCCGCGACCCGCGAATTGAGTGTTTCGATATACTGCATCGTATGCTTGTCGCCTTGCTGTAGAGCGTTGGCTAATTTCCCTCGTGGACGCCGAATAGAAAATACCCCTGAGTCGCTTCTTTAGTAAGTAGAAGACATAGAAGACAAAATGACTCACCTTCAATCTTGCAACGTGTCTTCTGAGTGACACAGGCAGAGCAGGCATGCTTCTCATCTTTGTAAGGCCACGTGCACTTTGACCCACGCTCGCTGCACGCATCACAGACCTTCCAAGGGAGAAGGAGAGCAATCGCAAATCGAGAACTGTTGAGACACGGCGACTTACTCTGTCTCCCCTGCCTTTGCCTTTGCCTTTTAAAGGGGTTGACCCGCTGTCGTCCCCGTCCTTGACGCCCTTTGTTTTCATCCAGGGAGCTGCGTCTTCACTTTCTTTTCCTACGCGTCTCCTCTTCCCCAATACTACGCTTACGGTCCCCTTTCCGGGGTCTCTAGGCTTTCCTGTAGTCAAGATTAGAAAGGTTATAAACTACCTTTGGTGATCATCACAGTATACAACGTTGCATAGACTCGCCTTCTTTGATTCCTGCGCCATATCGCGTCGATTCACGTGGCACGATTACGATATCTGGGGAGGGTGATCTAGAGGCTCTTACACGTACTGTGTTGAGACTAGTTTTGAGTGTGCATTGTTGGAAAGCGTAGAGAGACCCACCAGGTGGTGGCGGCGTCTGCCACCAAAAACCAGTACCCTGAAGATCAGGGAACATGTCTTGCGGCACGTCGACATATTGTAGGCCGGTTACCAACTTGTCATCCTCTCGCACCCCGTCGAAGCGGAGAGTATCGACACAAAACCCAGTGCTGTAGTGATGTGACAGCATCCGGGCCAGGCTTCCCAGAATCCTGGGATGCGGAGAAGCCGTAGAGGGTTCAGTAATGCGGTCCTGAATGGATATGTGTATGACTTGCAAAAGACGCGTATCTGGATCCGCTTACCAACTCTTTATTGAGGTTATCCCGCATCCATGTGGCCCACTCTTCTTTTGGTCCGGTGATACGCGGAATCAGTGCGAGAGCGGCCCGTACGCGTACCGTGGCAAGAAGAACATCGCGTTCAACTTTGCACGGCGCGTCCATGGCGAATTCAAAGGTGGCTTGTTTCGTTTGTACGGGTGGGTCCAAACCGAGATCGTTCCTGTAGAGTGATCGGATTAGCTAATGCTGATTAGTATCGCGACCAAACCAGTGCGATTGCCACCTAGAATATTCAAGTCTTTGAACCACATTCACGATTCAACCTATGGCCCCGAGCTCCAAGACGGTGCTCACAACCAAACATCTCAATGCGTTGGCCAACGAGATTGATGATCTACTGGTGAAGGAGGACGCCACGCTGAGCGCAGCGGACAAATCATTTCTCAATGTGCGGCCCGAGTCTTGACTGGTTCGTCGTACTGAACGTTCATTAGACTTTACGCGATGGGATGAGACTATTGTGTAAATGTGGAACAGGCCCTGTGAATTTTGTGTGGCCACAAGCCCCCAGCGGGGCCGAGAAGGCATCCGAATGGTTGGAGGAGAAGAAGAAGAAGAAAGGCAGGTATCCATGTCATACGTGAGAGCTACATTGACCACCATACTACCTCACTTTCTAGTCAATTTGAGTACGCCTTCAACCAGCAGGATAAGATCTGAGGCGGGCCTGAATGAAGTTGGGCCCGCAGTGAGTGACCATCCTGATAATCCCCAATTTGAGCTCGGCGTGTATCTTATTCATTTTTTTGTGTAGGATATCTCAACCAGCGTCGTAAGACCAGAGGCAAGCCCGAGTGGAGTCAAGTCTGCAGTGAGTGATGATCTTTAGTAGGAATAGTATAAGCCCGACATTCTTCTCTTTCTAGGGCTCCCCATCGGTACTAGGGAAGCGTCGCTCTGAAACACGGACAGACGAACCCCCGCCTCATCCCAAGAAGAACAGAACATTGATCGAATTCCATACGGAGTTGCTCTTGCAACTGTTAGGGGACCGCTCGGACCTGCCCGAACTGGACGAAGCGATCACCTTCTTCAGGACTGCCACAAATATGGTCGATGCAGGCGCCCCAGTGAAGCTGCTAGAGTTCCACGCGAAACGCATAAAAGAGATGTTATCGGATAGAGAGGAGGTGCAGGAAAGCCTTGAAATGCTGTCTGCCGTCATCCAGTTCAGACATCTCACGAACGCTTGATGTATTTCAGTTGTATATTTTGAATTTTTAGGATTAGGATACTCTGCCAGATCTGACTAGTGAGAATCAAACTTGCCAACGCGCCAAGAGTCGCGTAAAGTACCAGTCCACAAACTCTTGGAATTATTATTATATACGGGCAAGCATGATCTAGTTGACTAAGTAGTAGAGAAGAGCACCCGCGGTGATGCGAGTGGCAGCGCGTGCTACTCCGCCATACAGCATGTCAAGGAGACTGGGATTACTAGAGGGATAAACACTTGTTAGTCATTCAAACAGACACTTAACACTCCATAACCAACACAAGCTGAATGCGCGACATGTAGACAAAGCAGCAGGTCCCCGCCACACACTCAGTGCAGTCCCGTCCGACTAGGATAGCGACGCGGCGCGGACACGCTTTGCCATGTGTGCTCAGTTGGTGACCAAACTCTCGAAAGCCTACCTGTCATTTCTGAATTTGTCCGCGATCAAGCGGATGGCGCCAACAAGTATCTGAGGCACGCGGTGAGCGCACTCACAGGGTCCACGAACGGTCCATGTATCTTGCCTCAAAGGAGAAATTGGTCACAAAATGAACCATACGTGCAACCAAATGATGCCTCCGAAAGTGATAGCATACAAGAGAATAGTTATGCTGCATACCGCTGCCCGAGGCAATCTATTTTAGATCTATAGTGCCGTATTAATATGGGTGGTATAACCTATTTCCATTGTATTTCTAGTGGAATAAATCTCACATTACGCCAATGACACTTTTCTGCTCTCCTCCTCGCGTTGTTGCTCGTCCAGCTACAACCATTGTCAGTCACATAGAGGTAACAAATGGGCCAACCTACAAAAGTTTGCCACGAGTGATCCATAGCGGACTAGCACATCGTGAGCGCACGCCAACACCAAGAAACCCAACTCACCCGTCGCATGCCACTCGCCGCTGCCTCCTGTCGATTCTTGTGTGTCAACACACCAGCGACGACGAGCACACCAATCGTGAGGCCCTGCGCCCACATTCGTGCCTGCACCGCCTATCAAGAATGTCTCAGTCATGCTCCACGATACACCAACCCGCCCACCTTTTGTGGAAGTGTCATGTACCTGCGTTGCGTGAGCCAAGTCCTTTCAATATAGGGGAGAACGCACTTATCACGGGCGACGATAGCGCCAGCAGCGGCCATCCCGGCCGCCCAACTCCCAAGTATGATCGAATACTGATGCCGGCTTGCCCAATCGCGCACCTTGTCCGAGGTCGAGAGTGCATCAAAGCGTGCGCGTTCCTGTGCAGCCACACGCTCGAGCTCAAGCATCCCTGCACCAGTCCTGGACGGGCGTTAACGACCCATGACAAAAGCAAAAGGCGGTACAGACCAGTGGGAACGGTCGAATTCAAGGGAACGTCGTTCGGCCTGGATAGACGTCGCAGGTGCGACGAGTATGACCACCGCTGCGACGCGCAGTGAGAGCGGGAGTGTGCGATACCACGCGGAGCGTTTGTAGAGGAGGTAGGAGGCAGGGAGGGCGACGAGGGTGCTGGCGGCGAAGCCTTCGAGGGCGCCGCGGAGGACGGCGGTGTCGAGGAGGCGCCATTCTTGGTCACTGACGTTGACTTTCATTGTGTCCTCGACGGCGTTGGGGTCGGGATTTATAGCAGGTACGACGGGACTTTGCGGGAGATGTGCTTCATCAGCCACCGTGCGTTTCCGGGTCATCGGAACGGCCCGGGAGCCGATAACCTTTACCCCCTTGCAACGCGGGAAGCACTCTCCTTTCCCCACCTGGACACCTTGCTCGCTCAGTGTCTTTGAGCTCATCTTTCTATTCGGTACACGCAACTCGGGGTAGATGACACACAAGTGCTCTCGCTCCTTATTCCAGGTTCGAGCAGTATTTCACACAGTCGCTGCCCGAGCATGGGTTGATAAGCACTGCTGAAGAGTTCCATCATCCCACAGGCCTTTCTGCATACGAAACACCGCTCCAATTAATTGTCGAACACTCGGCCACCCTTTCTCCATTACCTCAACATCTTGACCTTCTCAAGTCCCTCGTCGTCCCTCGTGGTGGATTCATTCACAGCTCGTCTTCGCAACCAATCTCCCACCAACGCGGTCTGAGCTCGCTCGTCTCCACTCTCCACTTGAGGACGTCATCACTGATCTGCCCCTGAGGGCAAGACACTGGCGGATGAGTTCACCCGTTTGACCCCACTTGTACTCAACGGTGCTCCGCCAGCACGATCGGGTTTGGACCCTCAATTCAACATTCAGCTGAAAAAAGTCGTGTCCATCGTTCGCGAGTTCCCCGGTCTCTCTTGATTCCTTCCTCCTGCGCTGTTCTCTCGTGGGTTTCAAAGTAATAACAGCACTTGTGGTAGAGGTACAATCCACGACCTTGACTATGGCACAAATTCATGCTCCACCAGTCTCGTTAGAGGCCGTAATTCTCAGTAGTACAAACAAGCAATCAGGGAAAGACGGCGTAAGACAATAAAATGTACATAAATGAGCCACCAGGATTTGACCGGGATTGCATAGAAACCTATTCGATACGGAGTAGCTTACACCACCAACCCTCCAACAAAGCCTGTGTCACCTCCATCACGCAAGACCACTCGTGCGAGCAACCTCTTGGATCTCCATTTCATCGCCCCGCTCCTCACTCTCATTCTCCCCGGGATCTGCAAATACGACTGCACTCCGAACAGCACCCTGCTCGAACCCTGACCCCAGTCCAAATTCTGTATCAATGTGACTTCCTCGCCTGCCTTGAAGATCATGTGCATAAACCTCTCGCAGGTTCAAGATGAATCGAGGGACGAGAGAAACAGGAGGTACAGTTTGTGTCGCAATACTCAGTAGAAAAAGCCACCGATCACCCCTTGAAAAGGGTATTGCATCATCCACGAGTGAAACCATAAAAAGT
>JBBPMY010000491.1:0-15252 GCA_038090615.1 Phylloporus gajari
CGTCAGGCCCTCGACCTGATCCACTACTTGAACCTGTGGAAGAAGCACAGGGACCTGGTCGTGGGCGACCTCCTCCATGTCGCATTGAGGACATGGCGTCCCCCTACGTGGTATGCTGACAAGACCAAGCAGAAGAGGCAAGGTCGGAAAGAAGTAGCGGCTGCTGCAAGGCAGGACGCTCATACATGAGCCGCTCGCATCAAGGAGCAGAACGCTGCAGCCTCGCAGTTCGTGGCGACGAACACCATCCCGGAATCCGTGCAACCGGTTCCATATACACAATTCATCGCAGAACCATCTCTGCCTGTGCCGCCCCCAGCGCCAACTGCAGGACTCCCCGCTGCCGCCTCAACGACGACGTCGTCCGTCCCTCCTCATGTCCAACGCCCCGCTCCTCCTCCTGCGAACCCCGCGCAGTCGTCCACGTCACAGAGCATGCCACCTCCTCAAGGGGAGATTCAACTCCATTTCTCAAGGAGGAATACCGCTCTTCCCCGCAAGGCGCCGTCCCTCGATGCCCCTGTCGAACAGTGGGTCGCATTTATCGAGCGATGCCAACAACAGTGCCCAACTATCGAGGAGCGCAACGGTTTGTGCAGAATGTTCCCTGGCACGGTCGGCCAGCCCACTTTCGTCGACGACGGGGAATCGGAGCTAGGTCGTCCCCTCCCGCAACACGTCCGTGGCTTTCTACTTCTGGAGCGCCTGGCTCCCGTGCCTCGCAGCAACTTCAATCGCATGGTATGGCAGCGCAAACTCGTGCGACTGCTGATTGTACCTGGGCAGTACCACACCCTACTCCATTACGCAGGAGTGGGACCAGCTTCAGGACGACGTGCGTCCTGGCCTGCGACGTTTGGCCCGGGTGCGGCTGCAGCTGATATTGCTGCTTTCCTGGCCGCCAACGGAATCACCTCGCAGGAGGCCAACGATGCCATCTCGTGGGCGCGGAGACTCGCCGAAGAAATGATCGAGCGCACCGAACGCTCGGGGGGATTCGAGAATGCCACGACAGTCGCGGTATACGCGCCATTGCAGGATGACCGCTCGCGCCCTATCACCGACGCCGCTCTCAACCGCATGCTCGAGTGGTACCGTCAGCAGGCCGCTGACACAGGCGTTAGCATCGAGGACGTTGAACCCCTCGCATTCGACTCGAGTGTAGCTGAGGACTACCGCCTCATTGAACGGTTTGGAGAGGCTATTGCCTCGTACGATCTTCCTTCCATTCCAAGGAACGAGGTCGACCTCAGCGGCGACGTCAGCATGGGCGAGGGCTCGGAGGCCTCGGAGCGGATGTGATGTGCGAGGATGGCGCTTGATTTGTAGTATCATTTGTTCCGCACACAGACATTGTTTCGTTTCCTCTTTATTTTGTTTTTCTGTTTCTTCTTTACTATACCATCGGACTCGATGCCCTTAATTTACTGTTTACTTGCCCCGATGTACTAACACCTGGGGCACACCCAATATATACACTTTGTTGTAACCTGAGACGTACGATGTCTCACAAGGGGAGGGTGTAAGGTGTTCGACGTTACCCTTGCCTATTTGGGCGATAGCCCCTATTACCTGTGCGGTCGCGGGTAACATATGTTGCGCGTGTCGCACTGTTTCACCTCGTTGAGAGGTGATTTATTCATTTATTCAATATTATATTATATACTGTAGTCTACAGGATCTGTAGTATAAAAAGGGGGGAGTTGTGATCTTGGAATCACGATCTCACCCCCTTGCCTACCTACTCATTCGAATACAGACCTTGGAACTGTCTGTCCTGTGAGCCAAGCAAGGAGTGAGGTATACCAACCCTTATAGAAATGTTCGATTGCTTTTCATCAGCATCAGACTGATGGGAAGCGATGTCAGATTCATCTGATAGACCCACAAAGTTGTCATCGGGTTTATCTATGAGAGTGTCAGATTTATTAGTGTCCAACCTGTCTTCATCAGTTTCCCCATCGGATTCTGTTTCATCTTCGTCACTGTAAGATTCATCGTCGTTCCAAGATGAACAGTCCTCAGACTCATTGTCAACCTCAGATGAACCATCCAATATGACAATAGTAGGGCCTGTTTGTTGTTGGGAGGTAGATAGACAATTCTGGGCCTCGATCAACTCAAGCAGGCTAACATGCATATCAGCCTTACATTTGTCACGGACAGTGAAGAAAAGTGGTCACCGTCGAGATGGTTTTCAGGAGCATGTACCTCTCATTGGATGTGGAGGAGAATGGTGACGACATCGCTTGGAGGCAGAAGAGACATGTTCACTGTGAAAGCTCAGCAGTCTGTGAATGTGCCTGACCAAAAAATTGAGTTCATACCTTTGGGCCAATGCCTCACAGAGCCTGAACATGACTCAATGTAAGAAACAATGCAGAAGAAAGGAAAGTGATGATCTTACCTCTTAGGAGCCATGGAATAATGCGGTGACAGACTAGTAAACAATAGGCATCGGATATAAATATCTGAGAAGGCATTGAAATGCCACAACGCACCTTTCTCATAAGGGATTTGTCGACTGCCATGGTCTGACAACACTGTTAGAACCAAGGAGGATGTCCAGGCCCACCCTCAACCAAAGTTGAAATTGCTATAAGGAGACGTGCAAATCAGAAAGCCAGACTCACCGTGTGACCATTGGTTATGCACATCACTTCAGATTCACAGGGTCAACGTTTCAACACTGGTGCTGAAGCGCTGACATGTGACAATGAACTCAACAACTAGATGCATGTTGACATTTCCATGTGATTGGCATGGCCGCTGACAGCTACAATTCACAATACCGCGCTTACCATGGTCGCCGAAAAACTAATGACAGACGGAACACTGAAATTCGTCACAATGTTTATGACATACATAGATAGGCTATTGGAATTCAGATTAGTGTCCCCTTGCACAAACTATAGCCCCCGCACCACATCCACCATACTCATCTTCTTCATCTTCTTCATAAGTGCGTTGGTGGGCTCGTCAGTAGCGTAACAAGTACATTTACAGGTAAATGACTGTGAAGCGGTGACCACTTCCACAGCAGTGGTGTTACGCTTGGTCCTGGTAGGGCAAAGCGTAGCCTCAGAAGAACCTGTAGTGGACTAAAGACTTGAGACTAGGCGACAATGGTCGGCTAGGGCTAAGGGTTTCTAAAGCCTGGGCAGTGGTAAGACGCCTCAGAGTCACTAGGCAACAATGAGGCGACTAGGACTATCAATGACCAAGCTACTGCGGTAGGCTTGGACTGAAAGGGCCAGGAGACAGATGGTCTGCTGGGACTGGGGATAACCAGGCGACGGACGGTCAGCTGGGTCAAGGATGACTGAAAGGCTAATGGCCGATCAGCCCGAGGTACTGTTCACAAGACGGTGAACTGGGTACCCGGAGACTAAGGGTTCAAAGGACAAGCTCCCGTTCAGAGCACGGGTGGAGGCTCAAAGAGACAAGAGATGATGGGAAGAAAGGATCAAGTGGATTGCTAGTCTAGAGGTACAGGGAGTACTCTGAGGAGAACTAGCTTAAGGGAAAGAAAGAAAAGAGGAGAAAGAAGGTTTATATACCTGAGGTATAGAAACCGACGGAATATGAAAGAACTAGTTGTACACAGGAAGTGGTCAGCAAGATGACTAAATAGAATGCGATGGAATGTTCGGGAGAATGAAGGAAGAACTACAATTAGGAGATGATGATGAGTCATCGGGCCAATGACTAAGAAGAAGTGAGTAATCGTAGGAAAAAGAAACAACGTCCAGAACTCATATAGCTAGACAAAGAAAGAAATCCTAACAAGTGGCTTCTCTGGCTGCGTCCTGATGGCGTTCAGCTGCCTGTAAATTTTTCGTAAACATGAAGTCAGACATGAATACATGATGAACATGCTCACAACTGATTGGGTGGAGTCAATTAGGGCCAACAAACGCAGGACCAATCCCATTCGATATTTGGAGTGTTCGACAGGGTGCGACATGATCGAGAAATTGGCTTTGACGTAGTCATTGTGTCTGAACACAGTGGGTTCACATGGTAAAAAACTGCAAAGAGGTCACAAACTTTTTAGTTTTTGTCAACAATGACTTACTCGCTGTCCATGTTCATTGTGTAATAGCCAACGTGGTTGTCCTCAAGGTGAATGTATTGGTTACCTGCCAAGCAGTGCAACACGTCGTTTGGATCGACACCAGCATGGAAAGGCACTTCTGGAGACAGACAGAGGTGGTTTCTTGAAGTAAAATAGTGGTTACTGATGTGCAAAACTTTATGACCTTTAACGACATCCGGCTTCCAGCTAGACAGTAATCCAGGCATATACTTCCGCACAAGGTGGGAATGAGCAGCCTGTACCATTTCTACCACATCGTCAAAGACTTTTGTACCAATACCTGTAAGTGTGACTGCCTGCTTGAGGTATTTCACCACATTGGAGTTGCTATCATCACATCAAAGTTAGACACTTTGCAGTCAATAGATCTGCATACCAAGGCATGTCTGTGATTGGCGGAAGTGCCATGTTAAGCAAGAACCCCTGAATGGTTAAAACGACTTCCTCAACTTCGCCAGTCTTGACGTCTTTGTACACCATATAGCTCATCTGGTCTGGGTTGGGAGCAGATGCATACCAAGACTTGAGGATTACCGAATCCTATTGGACAAGTTAAGTAAAATCTCATCGAGTGCGCACGTACATGCCTTGTTAGATGCAACGTAAGGCACGATAAAGTTGTCATCGTGACGATCTTTCATACATTCCATCAGCAGTTGCCCTGTTGCATTGAAAGTTAGCGTTCAACACCAACGTTCCTTTCACAGACACCTACTGCCCTGTTCAAAGTCAAAGTGAGCGTCCATTAGATTCACCTGTAGAGATGAGAAGAAGACACGTTTAGCACAAGACACAGTATATATGAAGGGAAGGAGACAAAGCAGTGGTGTACTTATCAATCAACCCAGACAATGGTCATTTGAAATGGCGTGCAGAAAAGATGACACCTGCACAAATCTGACAACGTATGTCCAGGTTCGCATGCGCATGCCTTTCGACTAAGTCTGTTGAGAAAGAGCATTAACTATACGCAAAGACTCTTACCAAGCAAAAAGTGATACATAGACGACATTGTCGATGATGTTTTGAAGTGCACAACGAGGAGACTCAGGTGAGAAAACACACAAAGTGCATTGAAACTCCCATGTGATACTGGTGTGATGCAATACTGTTGGTGGTGGTCAGTGGAGTAAACCAACACTCCTGACAGCAGTCATGGGGTGTTATGTGGGGCCACTGGCCAGTCCTCCACATGTCTTGCCACGACTGTACGTAGGCACGCTGATCGTTCACAGAGGTCTAATAAGGTAAATCTGATCCGTCCAGATCCCTCCCACGACTCCGATTTCTTTTTTTTCAGGCACACGGTTTTCGAATGGCAGAAGACTCACCTCCTAAAGGAGGTCTCGTAATGTCCACCTCCTCCCACTGCACTGCAAAAACAGCACACTCCTCCTTGTGTTCCTGTACCAACTGTACCTGCAATCTCACAACAACCACACAGAGAATGTTATGTCCCATGAAGACCCAATAATGTATATGATGACAACCATCCTGTACAGTAGGTCAAAGACATTGAGAGAAAATCAAAATGGAAGAAGCATGTGAAGGAATAAGATATACCTGGTCAATTTCCTGGCTCACCCTCTGATCAACCTCCCCCAGACAGTCCTTTTATGTCAGTCCTTCCCCCTCAAGAAGATGATTCTGAGGATGAAGTTGAGAGATTAAGCTGTGAAAGAGGAGCATCTTTCCTTCAATATCTTGTCTCTAAGGCAATTGTGCACAATACCATAGATCCTAGTGCCAAACCTATATGCAAATGAACATATAAGGATATACAGAATCTATCTGCTGCAACTCAAGAAGAATGGAAAGTTGCATGTCATAAACAACTTGAGATGCTAAAGAAATGAGACATATTTGACATTGTCAATTGACTCAAAGATCACAAAGTCATCAAAAACCAATAGGTATTTGACATTAAACCAGACAGATGTAAATGGGCACAATTAGTTACAAAAGGATTTTCTCAGGTCAAAAGTGTTGACTTTGACCAAATCTTTTCTCCAGTCATGTGATATAAGACAGTCAGATTGATGTTGGCTCTCACTGCACTGGAATCATGGCACATGGAAGCTGTAGGCATAAGATCTGCCTATCTTTATGGTGATCTAGATGAAGAGATCTACATGGAGTTCCCTGAAGGCTTTAAAATCCCTGGACTTGAAGGCAAAGTCCTACAACTAAAGAAAGCCCTCTATGATCTTAAACAGGCTGGATTAGCCTGGTAGAATACTCTTAATGAGTCCATGAAAGAACTCAGATTCAAATGTCTGAAATCTGATCCTGGCATCTTCCTTTACAAAAGGAAAGGCTCCCATATGGTCATAGCCATTGTCTATGTAGATGATGCCATATTCTGTGGTCCCTCAAAGGCTATTGTTGATGAGATCAAGGGACATTTCATGAAGAAATGGGAATGTAGAGATTTTGGTGAAGCCAAAGAATTTCTTCACATGTGTATCCAGCACAAAGATCATCAAATATTAGTCAATCAATGTGTATATCTTGAAAAGATCATGGAGAGATTTGGTCTAACTAATGCAAAATCTACCTCCACTCCCTTACCTTAAGGATACTATCCTTTGAAAAATGATAGACCTGTTATTCCTAAACTTCAAATACAATCCTAAACAATTATTGGATCACTGCTATATCTTATGATTGGCACTTGCTCAGACATTGCATATGCTGTTACAGCATTATCTAAACATGCCACCAATCCTACCTAAGAACATATGGATAAAGTGCTGTATATTTGCCACTATCTACTTGGTACACAAAACTATGCTCTAATCTATGATGGAGCAAAAGGATCTGGTCTTATGGCTTGTACAGATTCAGACTGGGCATCTGATCCCAATACTAGACACTCTCAGACAGGCTGGTTCATTAAATTAGCCAACTGTACTTTTAGCTGGAGATTGTGACAATAAGAGCACATTTCCCTCTCCTTTACAGAAGCTGAGTATATGCACTGCCAGATTGTAGCAAACAAGTTGTTTGGATTAAGCAACTACTTGGATAACTTGGATATAATCTTAAACCCATTCCCATCTGTGGTGATAACCAAGGATCTATATTCATGGCATCCAATCCAGTTACTGAAACTTGAAACAAACATGTTGAGATCAAATGGCATGTTGTAAGAGACTGGGTCAAAGATGGTACCATTGAAATATTCTTTATTGATGGATCTTCTAATCCTGCAGATATGTTCACCAAGAGCCTTGGTCATATAAAATTTGAACAATTCAGATCAGAACTGGGACTTAGAATTTTTTAGATTTCACTCTTTCTAACCATACTCTTTACTATACTCTAATGCTTATGCATCTGGAAATCAGCTGCTTAGCAAGGAGGAGTGTTGAACAAGATAGTGCATCATAGTTCATACTCCTAATTAGGTAGATTAAGTAATCATACCTGTAGTATAGATATTTTGAACTCCACAGCTGAGTTCTAATTAACACTTGTTCTTCAACCATTGTGAGTGTCAACCACACTCAACAACTCAACACAATGATGTGTAGCAGTATTCTCTCTTGCTGAACCTTCATATGCTTGACAAAATATTTAGATGAACACAACATATTTAATTTTATAGATCATCAAAATATAATTCAACATTATTTATGTACATTAACATTTTGAAATACATTGTGCATATCTCTAAATACTGCAAACCCTGATAGTGTTAGTAGTGCTAAATGGTTGTGGACTTGTGGGAATTATCTTTGTCTTTCCTCTCACACATCCTTTGCTCAGGCACCTAAGCACCCATCACCCAACATTGCCATCCACACATAATTGCCATAATGCAAATATATTTCTTGTTATGCTTGATCCGGGTAGGATGAAGCATAGCCTCAGAAGATCCTGTAGGGGACTAAAGCTAAGACTTGAGACTAGGCGACTACAGTCGACTAGGGCTAAGGGTTCTAAAGCCTGGGCGGTGGTAAGGTGCCTCAGAGTCACTAGGCGACAATTAAGTGACTAGGACTGTCAGTGACTAGACAACTGTTGTTGACTAGTCCAAAGGAACCAGGAGACTATCGGTCTACTGGGACTAAGATAACCAGGCGACAAGTTGGTCGGCTGGGTCAAGGATGACTGAGAGGCTAATGGCCAATCAGACCGAGGTACTGTTCACAAGACGGTGAACTGGGTACCTGGAGACTAGAGGTTCTAAGGACAAGCTCCCGTTCAGAGCATGGGTGGAGGCTCAAAGAGGCAAGGGACGATGGGAAGGAAGATCAAGTGGATTGCTAGTCTAGAGATACAGGGAGTACTCTGAGGAGAACTAGCTTAGGGAAAAGGGGAAGGAAGAAAGAAAAGGTTTATATACCTAAGGTATAGAAACCAACAGAATATGAAGGAACTAATTGTACACAGGAAATGGTCAGCAAGATGACTAAATGGAATGCGATGGAATCACATGGAATGTTCAAGAAAATGAAGGAAGAACTACGATTAGGAGATGATGATGAGTCATCAGGCTGATGACTAAGAAGAGGTGAGTAATCATAGAGAAATGAAATAACGTCCAGAACTCGTATGACTAAGACAAAGAAAGAAATCGTAACATTTCTAGGATTGTCTAGTTCCTACTTTCTTGAGAATGGCTTTGCTATTATACTCTTGTGTTGTTCATTGCACCAGGTTGTGGGTATGTCTCATTATTCACATACTATGCTCACATAGATGTACATCAATGGGTACCTGTATTTATGCAGCAAGTCCCCATGGATTATATTCAAGTTGGGTGAGGGCATGTTGCCTTGAGGCACCTGCCTGCATGCAAGGCTCAAGCAGAGTATTGCAAAGTTCAAACCTGTAATGAAGTGTGTGATGGGCAAATGTAGGGTGGTAGAGGTGCATCTGTCTAGTGGTATGATAGTGTCAAGGCCCACCTAGAGACCTGACCAAAGATGATTGTAGATGATGCTATGAGGACCACAACATAGCTATGAGCTTGTTCTCCTGACTTGATTGTCCCCACATTTGTCCTCTATGTTCTGAATCTAGTTTGTCAGTGCTTTAGCATTGAATTTATCTAGAGATGATGGCAATGGCAGGTAGTGAGTCTCAAAGTCTACAAATACCTGCAAAGACTATGATGGTGTCATGCACAGATGATGATCAGCAACCTACATCAAACAAAACATCAGATCAAGTGATAGTCAGATGGCATTCTTCTTGCACCATGCACCACATTATGTTCCTTTTCTCTGACCCATGTATACTGATGGTTTAGGTTACATGGTAAACCATGCAAGTGATCCCCACCATCTTGCCTATGCTCCAAAGTTCAAGCTGAAGATGACAGTCTTATTAATATTGTAGCTTGTTGACTACAAAGTATGTGAGTGGTTCATGTGTCTCCCAAAATCTGGTTGACCCTGATTCTTTCCTCTGTGTCATTCTCCCACAAGGATACCAGAGTCCACATCTGTGCCATCCAAAAAGCACCACAATACTGTAATTACCCCACTCTAAATGACAGAATAGTCACTACCTACATCTTCATCTTCACACTTGGTACTACTTGTGCCACAGCCATACTGTACTTAGAAACCAAATAGACCATTCAAGCCATTCTGGTCATCAAGTGCACACCTCCAAGCATTGATTAGGGATATTTTGAGGACAGGATTCCTGGTCAAGTCAATAATGAAACTAAAGCTTATTCCACTGGTGTGCACAGTACAACAAAGGGAGTATGTACAGTTGAGACTTACTGTACTTAGCAGAGGCTTCTCTTGAGGTGTGAGAGTCTAGATTGAATAGGAACAGATGAAGCAATTTCTAATTGATAGAAGTAGTCTGTTACAAGTGATCTGAACTTGTATGTATTCTGTGTCTTATGTATGTTTCATGTACAAAAGTATTGTATATATATCTAGAATTCAGTCTGAGATAACTGAGTTTGATCTATGAATTGTTGTAGGATGATCTATCTATCTATTGTTCCCCTAATGTAGATTTCATTGTTCTAGTATTAGAACAATGGATATGTTATCAGGACAATAGATAATGCTTTCTATTGTTCAGATTGTCAATAGGAATCTTTAGGATCATAGGATCAATTAGGATTAACTAGGATCAAAGTGTCATGTCAATATCAATCATTAATGATTGACATGTATCACTTATTCCATATGAGGTATATTAGGAATAGTGATTAGTATCATTACTTATTGATACTAATGTATTCATTAACCTAGTGTCATTAGGATAATTCACTAATAGCATGACAGACAACATTAGGATTCTTATCCTAATGGTTATTAGCACGACAGACACTACTAATCATTAGCATAACAGACAAATGATTAGTACTTGTTACTAATGTTAATACACTAGTAATTTCAACAGTCAATGATATTGCCTGAGATTTCTCAAGCTAAGTACTACAAGTGTGCCCATGCTATCTTCTATTTATCACCCAGACATCTCATGAACTGCAAAGTGAAAATGATACTAGAGAGAGCATCAAAGGTTTCATAGAAACTATCATCACCAAAATTGAGATAGTGTCACTGCCCTCAGATAGACCTTGAAACAACCCTAAAGCCCACTAGGGACTCATCACTAGGTTGCACTAGAAAGCATTGACTTAAAGAAGATCTGACTCTAGGGGAACTACCCAGGAGAACCAGACTGGGGATGCCAGTCGGCCTCTGGGGGTTTATATACTACTGTCCTTGTATGTACATGTTTGTATTGTATCTAATGATCTATACCATATAAGTCCAACCCTGTACCCTAGGAGGCTGTGGCATAGCCCTTGCCTCGTGTATCAGGTGAGGAATTAATGTCCACCATCAGGCTGTGCAAATGGGCACAGGCCTGTGGTTAAAGGGTCTGTACTTCCATCAAATGGAAGAGAAGAAATGGAAATGAAAAGAAGTCCAGAAGAAAAGAGGTCCATGGAAATGGAAGGGTCCTCATGTACTTACCTCAGGTTCCAGACCCTTGGAATGTTCTGCTAGGACAATGGCCAGCACTAACTGCACAGCATGGCTGTGACTCTGTTGATGGACTAGCACTTACGGTCTAGCCTGGCTACAGTCCAGTCCTTGCATTAGAATGCCTTGAGGACCTTCCACTGGTCTAAGAACCTTAGATAGGTTCACTTGGAAAAAGAAAGGCAAAAATATAATATTGTTACAGACCTAAATATGTTGCATAGAACATCTAGACCAAGGTAGTAGACAAAAATTACAACATGTACCCAGCTTTGATTTCACTGTCTGAATGATCAACTGTCATGCTCACAGTAGGCAGAATCCCTCAAGGATCTGTGGTTTTTGAGCTGCATGCCACAACTTCAGCAGGCAGATGCTCACAAAGCAATTCATCCAGCACACAAATTGTATAGGCAGCAACATGGAAAACCTAAATGATCAATGACCAGCATTCTTTCTAGCAGGGGGGATGTCATGCACACCTGCCTTTGCAGACAAAAGTGTGCAAAGTTGAGTGAACAAGATGGAAAATGTGTACCAATTGACAGGGTAGACCAGCAACTGATGGTAGTTTGTACAAATGTCCAATTAGCAGAGAATGGCATGTTTGTGTTGGAATAATTCACCCCCACATTCCAATGAGATACTGGGTTGTATGGGGAGCTCAAGGTCACTATAAGGTTGTCAGCAAGGAAATTGGAGTAGACTGTAGTCAAGGAGCAGCCTTTCTCACCATCATGGGTCCTCTGTGAAGTGAAACCATCTTTCATGTGAGGGGGATTCTTGTGACTAATGTAGCAGGAATAAGCATTATAAGGAGAGTGAGGACATTGAATGCTACTCACTGAATACAGTGGACTAGGTAATGGCAAGCAAGGATGACCATGTCCTCGGCATGGTGGTTGACATTGAGGGCACCGCTTTCACAATGATGAAGATCAAATACATGATGATATGGATGATTATATGGATAATGGGAGTGAGTACGATGTTGCCCAAATGGAGGTTGAAGGGCATGATGATGGGGGGCCACCAGATGGAATGGGGATCTCTTATATAGGCCTGGTGGTGTACATGGTGGCGGGCATGCCTCCCCAATGGAATCCAATCATGGCGTCATGGATACTTACCCGAATGCGCCAACTTGGATGTGTATGAGGCTGTATTCCATCCCATAGAATGGGTTTCACGCACTGTCACAAAGTTGAACGTTGAACACGGCCAGGGAGCAAATGGTATGCCTATTCACATGTTTCGATGCCACACCTCATCCATTGAAAATTTGTTGATGCCTGATTGAACGTCTGTGTCAAGTACTTTTACTCAAGTGAATACAACAGCATCGCGATGGTATGCGACCAGCGCACTAACTGAGACCACCAAGTGCAACCTGCTGCATACTCCCATACAGACTAGTCTGGACCAGTTTTCACCAGGGATCAGTGTCGCGAGGCAATCAGCGGAAACCCATGTCCTTGTAAACACGTTCCAAGGCTAGACCTCCGAATTCAGGTAATACAGTTGCATGATTAAACGTCCGCGGTTGTGCGACTAGTACTGCTCAGCCACATAGATGCATACCAACAAAATTGGAATACTTATGGGATACAGTAATTATCTTCAAAGGCTCAGCGCTCAGCAGCAAAGCGTGCACCAACAGCCACCCGATTCCTAAGCATCCCAGTCAGTACCTGCATCAACAACCGCATTGATTATAACCACATACTGCCCTGCCCGGCTCTATGTTTCCTGTTTGATTTTGGCGATGATCGATGAGGTTCCAGTGCGACCGAGTTCATGATTGAGTGGTGGCCATGTGATCGTGGGAATTGGGTTCATCTTCCCTCCTTTGCTCAGCGTCAACACCAGCATCCCCACATATCCACTATAGTGCAAAGACATTCCCTTGGAATAGGGATTGCCTATTTTCCACTTCCTGGGGAATGGTTTTGCCATTATGCTCTTGTTCTGTTCGTTGCACCAGGTTGCGGGTACACCTCATATTATCTGCTTGCTATGCTCACACAGATGTGCGTCGATTGGTACCTGTATTAACGCAACCAATCCCTGTGGATTAGATCTAAGATGAGGTGGGGCATGAGGCCTTGGCGCACCCGCTTGCAGGGTAAATTTGCTCGAGTGGTGTATAGCGTACTTGTGACGAAGTACGCGATGGGCATAGATTTGATGCTATTGAATATAGGATGATGGAGGTGCGTCTGTCCAATGGTATGATAGCGTCAATGCCCATCCAAAGACCTGACCAAGGATGATCATAGGTAGTGCTGGGCCGCCACATGTCCGTGAGGTTTTTCTCCTGACTCAATCGTTGCCACGTTCGTCCTCTACTTTCTGAATCTAGTTGGTCGGTGCTTCAGCATTGAATTCATTCAGAGACAATGGCGATAGCAGGTGGTGAGTCTCAAGTCTACAAAGACCTGCAAAGTCTGCAATGGCATTGTGCATAGAGGATGATTGGCAACCCACATCGAACAAAATATCGGATCAAGTAATGGTTGGATGGCGCTCCTCTTGCGCCATGCATTGTGTTACGTTTCTTTTCCCTGATCTATCTATGTTTATGGCTTAGTTTACATGGTAAATCACGCGAGCAGTATTTGCCATCTTGCCCATGCTCCCAATGTCAAGCCGAAGACGACAGTCTTGTTGACATTATGACTTGTCGACTGCTAAGTAGTCTGGGTGTTTCTCAAAATTTGGCTGACCGTTCTGATGCCCTCCTCTCTGTTGTTCTCCTGCAAGGAAAGCACAGTAATTCCATCATTACCCCACTTTAAATGACAGACTAGTGGCTGACCACGTCTTTGTCTTCACGTTTGGTGCTGCTTCTGGTGATGCAGCTTACTGTCGGAGACCATTCAACTCATTCCGGTCGCCATGTGCACACCTCAAAGTGTTGACTAGGGACATTTGTAAGAACAGGATCTCCGATCAAACCAATAATATTGCTTGCGATTTCTCAAGCTAAGTACTACAAGTGCGCCTGCACCACATCCTATGTCGTCGTCCAGACATCTCACGAACTGCCAAAGAAAACAGCGCCAGAGAGCATCAGAGTTTCAAAGAATATCATCACCAAAATTGAGATAGTTTGACTACCCCCAGATAGACCCAACATGTTGCATAGAGCGTCTAGACTAAGCACGAGAAGGTAATAGACAAAAATTACAACACAGACCTAGACTGTCTGAATGATCAGCTGTCATGCTCACGGCTGCGTTTCCTGAGGGAGAATGCGTCGGAGATCGGTGTATTTTGAGCCGCTTGCCACGGGATTAATGAGGAGATGCTCCCAGAGTGATGCTTAATCCCGAGCGGCGATTTGTCCAGCACATGGATTGTACGAGCGATGATCTGATTGATCTAAAATGGTCAACAGTCAGTGTTCTAAAGAGGGGGATGTCGTGCACCTACTTTCCCAGACGAAAGTATGCAGAGTTGCGCACACGCAGACAAATTTTCTGGGGCGAAACATCTGAGTACCAGTTGACGGGGTTGACCAACTGATGGTCGTTGGAACAGAAGTTCAGTTAGCGGAGAGCGGCGTATTTGTATTGGAATAACTCACCTCCATGTCCCGACAAGATGCTGGGTCATAAGTGGACTTCAAGGTCACTGTGAGGTTGTCAGCGAGAAAATAGAGCAGATTCTAATCAGGAAAAAACCTTTTTCACCATCGCGGGGTCCTTGTAGAGTGAGCGAAGTCGGCAGATGTGAAGTTTTACTAACGAAGCGGGAATAAACATTGGAAGAAGAATGGGGAGGTCGAATGTTACTCACCGAATACCGTGCACCAGGCAGTGGTGCGCGAGGATAACCATGTCCTCTGCGTTGTGGTTAACGTTGAGGGTACCGCTTTCACGACGATAAAGATCGAATGACATGATGATATGGATGGTCACATGGGCGTCAAGTACGATATTGTGTGAATGGAGGGGGCCTCGAAGGGCATGATGATGGGTGGCCATCAGACGAAATGAGCTCTTATATAGGCCTGGCGGCGGACACGGAGGCGGGTATGCCACCCAAATGGAATTTGATCGTGACCTCATGGAGCCATGGATACTTACTCGAGTGCGCCAACCTGCCAGGATGTGTACGCGGCCGTGTTCTATTCCATAGAATAGGTTTCACGCACCGTCACGAGGTTGAACGTGG